>JAWPHD010011406.1:0-84231 GCA_037043455.1 Cyrtodaria siliqua
AAACTTCACAAGAATAAGTTAACATAGGTAAAATAAGTTTGTCAAAAAGCTCCAATCTATGTTTGATCGAGATATCTGAAAAGTTCATCAGAAGTTTGTTTAGTTTAAAAATAGCCTTCTGTGCTTTACCAGCCAAGGTCATTTGTGTTTCGCTAAAATATCCACCTTGTGAAAAAACTATACCAAGGTATGAAAACGTTTTGACTATTTCTAGAATCACACCATTAAAAACAAAATTTAAGTTTCTGGGTAACATTCCCGCTTTTCTAAAAATAATTACTTTGGTTTTATTAACATTAACTTTTAGTTTCCACCTCTGACAATAATCATATAATATATCAAGCCCCTTTTGAAGACCTTCAGGTGTTTCAGAAAAAATAACTATATCATCAGCGTAAAGCAAAATGAAAAGTTTCGTCAAATACATATCAGTGCCATCAAATCCATTTAACACAAACTGTTCTTCTATATCATTTAAAAACATTCTCCTTGACGCACACCAAGCATACATGAAAATTCGTTATTTAACATGTTGTTATATTTGACTCGTGACTTTAAGCATTCGTAAATGCTCTTGATAACAGTTAACATCTTACCTCTTATACATAGTTTTATTCAAAAGCTTTGCTAAAATCTATAAAACTGCAGTGCATCTTCTTTCCTACATTAATCATGTGTGTAATTGACCATGTAAAACAAAAATATTATCAGTTGTGCTCATGCCACTTCTAAATCCTGCTTGTGCCTCAATGTATACGCTGTAACATTCTGCCCAGTTATTTAATCTATTATTTAAAACGCGAGTAAATAACTTGCCTAAAATACTCAATAAGGTAATCCCCCTATAGTTATCAGTACTATTAATAGAACCCTTTTTATGTAGTGGGATTATAAAAACTTCCTACCAAGATTCGGGGAAAATACCTGTTTTTGAAATATTATTGAATAAAACTGACACTTACGGTAATAAAATGTCCATGCCATTAATAAAATACTCGTTTAACAAGTAGTCAGGTCCAGGGCTCTTGCCAGGTTTGAGTTGCTTAACCGCCTTTACTATTTCATCATTTCTGATATTCTCATCTAATTCATTGAACATAGTTGAAAATTCACCATTAACACATCGTTCATTAAAATAAAGTACATCATCATCCGGATTGAAGAAGTGATCATCCGGATTGTTAACAGATTTAAAAATATTGTTCAAACGAAGACAGTGTTATATTTGGGCTCTTTACCTGAGAAGCTTCCTTTAACATGTTCCAGTATAATTTTGCATTTTTATTTCTGTATGAGTCTAACTTTTTAATTTGTTCATTGATATGTTTTCTACTAGGTTTTTCAAGACAAGATTCATCAAACCACTCATTTTTAACCGACTGTGTATTCCCTTTAACTTTTCCATTTGGTATTTTTCTTTTTAAACAAAGGATCAGTAATATTGTTCATAATGTCTGAAAATAAGTGTAGATTATTTTCAATATCATCCATGTTGGAACATGAATCATTATTTTGAGTAAAAATAGTTAGTTCTGCTATAAAAACATCACTATTTAGAGCATTTACATAAACTTGTTTTCGGTCGTTATTCCAAACACACTTTTTATCCAAAATTACATAATCATCATTTTCATTCGTGGATTGGTTTTCGGAGCTGATTTTATTTTCAAAAAACACACTCAATTAAACAATGGTCGGACGCAGGATCGTGTACATCAAAATCCGTAAAATATGGATATAGAGACTCAAAAACAACAATATAATTAACAAGACTACATCCTCCATGACCTACAAATGTGTACTTTCCTATTCCTGCATCGTTACCTTTTGTTTTTTTGTTTGTATGGTGTTTTACGTCATTTTCAACACATGTAAGGTTATATATGACGGTCGATTTGTTTTGTGGTGGAGGCAGACCACCCATTTTTCCTGGGTAGAACCAGTACTGTACATCTCCCGCCATCCGTAAGAGTCGACACTTTCTCACTTACAAGTCGAGCTCCCAGTGGGATTCGAACCCGCAGCGGTGAGAGGCGAATGTTTACAACGCAACGTCGTTAACCATTCGGCCACGGAGACGCGCATCGTTACCTATCCGTCCATTTAAAATTCGTAGACCAGTTTGACAAATCTAAAAACTCTATTCCATTTTTATTAACATGACCAATATCTTGGGAAAATCTTGGATGAAACCTATCTATTTCATAGTCATCTGGTAAAAATTCGAAAGAGTCATTTGTGTCAAAGTTAGCATAATCAGTCCGACTATTAAAATCACCTGCTAACTATGAGAAACCATAACCATCAAAATGTGGATATTTACAAACCATTCAATGACAGGCCAATTTAATTCAACATGAAGTCATTTGATGACGTACATATTGATTCGATGCGACGTGTAAACTCTGTTCATTCGTTACAAAGTGAATTGATACGGTTCGAAGTGAAATAATACGGTGTAAAATTTCAATGACAAACCATTTGACAAAAAAACTAATGCAATACAATAAAATATAAGTCAGTACGATGAAAACATAAACGACTCATCGAAAAATGTGAAGTGATACAGAATAAAGTGAATCAGCATGATGCAATATGAGTGCATCTTGTTGCTGGAAGACAACTTGATACACGCCACTCAGTAAATGACATAATTTTAGATATGGAGGTCATATTGAGTGACAGTTTGGCCATAAAACACAAATCTGTCTATCCATCTGCAATTTCATAAAATAAGATTCTAGTCTAGATTTGAAACAGTTTAATGACAATTGATCACAATATATTTGGAATGGATTGACCCTCTAAGATTTTGGTAGGTCGCCCAAGATCGCCAAGTTGGCTAAAACTATGTAAAATGTATGGAAATTTTAAATGTCCAGCAATCGTGCACATATTCATACAGTCTTTCATATCAAACCTTGCATTCTCAGTAGTTGTAGTACTTTGATTTATCATAAGGCCAGTAATTATGTAGGGGAAATAACCCTGCAAGTGATGTGCGAAATATCGCCGCCAGATGTCGCACCGTTTCACTTTGCCCGTAATGAAATCAGTTTCTATCGAACGGATTGCGTTTGCATTGCACCGACTTTGTTTTTGCCCGATCATTTTACTTACCACCAGACTAACTGTGTTTGCGTGATTCATATTGCATCATGCTGATTTACTTTGTTAATTTAAACAATATTTTATTCAAGTACTGAATGGGATTGGACAACAGGCAATGCCTATGTAAGACCTCTCCCGTATCAAGGTACATATAAACAATACATTCATATCAAACATAACATAAAATGTGGAATTGTAGTACAGTTTGCATATATTGGTTTGACAATTAACTTAGAATCTTTGAAACATGTGTACCGTGATTGTTTATTATTAACACGTTGTATTGTCAGAAAGAATTTAAGTGAGAAAAAAAAAAAGAATAAATAGAAAGAAAATCATCCTGGAAACCAATACGAAATATATATAAAAATGTACCGATTATTACAAAATATAATGGTTTTAGTATGAGTTTCTGTAACCAATAGTTAATTTTGGAATTTAAGATAACTGAGAACAAAACAGACAAATAAAAAAATAAAAATTACAATAAAAAGGAAGAAAGATGACAAAATATAAAAAAATTCTAGCATTGTGACAAAACATATCTGAAAATACAATAGTATATACATACATGTACACATTCATGCACATACCTATGTACACATACATATACATACATACATGTACATGCATCTATAATTCTACGAAAATCTCCTGGTACACTTGATGTATTTGTGGACGATAAGTACAATTTCTGAGTTCGTAGTATCGTCTAGATTGGAACTGCCATTCAGTATCAAGTCAATGTTGATATGCGTGACATCAACAAGATTGGCTAGGGTATCAAGTAAGTCATTTCTGAATTGGTTATACAGTGGACAGTTGAAAAAGAAATGACTATTGTCCTCACATGGATTGCCACATTTCGGCCATACTGCTGAATCTGTCAAGAAGTGGTCAAATAAATGCTTATTTAGATTACTTGAGTTATTTCTTAATTGACAGTGGGTGATGTTATAATTCCTATTTCCTATATTATAGTGATATGGACTGTTAGTCCTATGTTCAATAGCCTTAAGTTTATGCTTAAATTGTTCAACAGATGGTGCATTTTTAGCGTCTAAAGGTAAAGTATTCCACAATTTAATTGTACTCGGTAGAAAGCTGTTATAATATGATGTTGTACGACAAAGAGGGAGACGTAAGTTTAATCCTGAAGTTCGAAGGTTATAATTATTGTTTACAGGTAAGTATGGCTGGATTAAATTATACATGTAATCCGGACTTATGCCATAAATTATTTTGTAAATATTTACAAGTTTATGATCTTTTCTTCTTTTTGTTAATGTTTCTAAGTTCAATTCATTATATAAGTATGATCTAGAGGAATTGCACCTGAGGCCTGTTATTATTCGTGCTGCTTCAACTTGGACGCTCTCTAATAGATCAGATTCTCCCTGTGTACAGTTATCCCATACGGAATCGCCATATTTCAGTATGGGTCTTATAAAGGCGATATATATTTTCAATAGAGAATGTGTGTCAAGTTTGTACTTAAGCATTCTTAGAATGTTTAATCGTGCACATGCTTTTTCGTATATATTTTCTATATGATGCGACCAAGTTGCATTGGACTGAATTGTTAATCCAAGGTGGCAATGTGACTCCACGTCTTGTACTATATCATTATCAAAGTAGACTGGTGGGTGGTTATAGTTTCTTCTAGTGCAGACAAGGCTTTTAGTTTTTTGGGGGTTAAATGTAACAGCCCATTTTTTTGACCATTCAGATATTTTGCAAAGATCATTTGTAAGAGAGTTGGCACATTCTACTGGGATTTACTTTGTTCAGTATCACTTCACATTTTTCGATGAATCGTTTAAGTTTTCATCGTACCGACTTGTATTTTATTGTATTGCATTTGTCAAATGGTTTGTCATTGCACTGAATGATTTCTATTTGCGTCGTATGGTTTGAAATTTTACACCGTATCATTTCACTTCGAACCGTATCAATTCACTTTGTAACGAATGAACAGATTTTACACGTCGCATCGAATCAATATGTACGTCATCAAATGACTTCATGTTGAATTAAATTGACCTGTCATTGAATGGTTTGTAAATATCCACATTTTGACGGTTATGGCTTCCCATAGCTAACAGTATGTTGCAACGGCTATTGGTTTCAATACAGATTCGATTAAACTATCAAAAATAGTAAGGTCAACTGTGTTGAACCTACTGCTACCCTCAGGCATTACATAACAAAGATCGTCTCTTAAAGAAAAAAGTCTACCGTTAAGTCTCACCATTCGCTTTGGAAAAATAAGGTATCTTCATTAACATAATCATTACGCAATAGATAATGATTCCCCCAGAATCACGTTTGAAATTATGTAAAGCAAGACATTTCTAACGTTATAATCATGTAATTCATTTGACCATGTCTCGGTTAACATAATAATATCGTTGTTTTAAAAAATCGATTTAAATTCTAAAGATTGTAACTTGTTGAAATTAAACACTGTACATTTAATTCACACATAAGATAGCGAGCTAGAATTGTCTACATGCCATTATATCACGTGCATGTTATATAAGCTTTACTGGCCGAAGTCACTGGGACCACTGAAAACAGTTCTGGCTTTCTATTGAATACACTTCTGGCTTTCCATTGAAGACAGTTCTGCATGTCCATTATGAGGGCTGACGATCGACATTTTGGATGCAGCTACTACAGCTGCAGCAGCATAGCTTCACATCTATGTGCGTGTGCGTGTGCGTGCGTGTGTGTGCAACATATGCATCAGCTCGGAGTTCGAATGACCTCGCTACTCTCCTAATAACAGTCAAAAAGAGACAACATTAAGGCGATAACATGTAGACTCGACACAAAAGGTATCTTCGCTATTAAACACAGTTTGTTTACTTTCAGCCTTAACGAAGATGATACTGACGTTGTGTTACATCATATTACTGCCAAATTTGCATTAAATCACCCGATGTACTCAGGCGTTAACTGCAGCAACTTATTTGAAACCCTTCAGTAAAAGGTTATGCGACCTTGTTAATTAGATATCTGGTTTATTACATCTCGGTTAAAACTGTTAATATAAACACTACTTGTGCGAAAAAACGCAACATTTGGCCCTTCACACTAACTGTCCTATGCTTAGCGCAGCGTTCGTGGGATACCGTGTAATACACATTAGGTATTGTCGCTAATTATTTGGCATAGTTTGTAAAGTTTAATTCTCTTGATTGAATTGCCTAATTCTCAACGCTGTGAACATTCCGAATACTTCGTGCACTGTTTCTTTGAAGTCATATATTGTCTGTTTATGAAGTCGTGCGTTTTAATTAGCATGTTCCTTAAGAGATCGAGATCAGTTTGCGATGTTTCGAACTTGATGTTGCTAGAAATGCATTTATTAATTGTATAACAAATAGTGTATCTTCTTTTCATGAAAACTGATATCCACAAGTTCTACAAGTTCTATGTATGACAATACATTCAAAATAAATTGAATCAAATAAATACAAATAAATACAAAAATAAATACAAATAAATACAAATTCAGAGGTATAATAAATATTGGATGCACTCCTATTAGCAATTTCAGTCTTAGTGGAACTGGCACTAATCATAATATACAGTAGGGAATAACCCTCCGCCCAGAAAATCTTATTTTCTTAGTAAATAAGTTAGGTCGCTATTAAGTATTATTATTGTTTAAACGATTTATACGAAGCAAAAATGCTTTATTGATAAATTTGCTTAGCATAAGTATTTCTGATTTGTTATTACTTTGAAGGAGAAGCGTAAATTTTTACATACTAGGTTTATGTCTATAGAAACGCTTTAAATACACGGTTCTTAAATCAGAATACAAGGGACATATAAACACAAAATGATACTCGTCTTCTACTTCATTTGTAACACAAGCTGACATACACGATTATTTCTTTCAATTCTTGCTCTGCCGGATCGACCAGAATGAATGCGTAAATGATGTGCCGATAAGCGTAATTTTGATAGAGATGTTCGTAAGCTTCTAGAGATAATAATATCCAAGTAAGATTCAAATGCTAAGTTTTCTTTAACTACCTTATACAACATAAGTACCTGTACGTATCAACTCTGGCTCTAAATTCTTGTAAAAATTCATCCAGTAGTCTATGTTTAAAAATACATAAATTATACATCACTGATGACACCGGGGTAGGGAATTAGACAGAATCTGGCACAAATATGGGGACATTTGACATTGAGTATATTGGTAGACCCTGGAGAATTAGGCATAAATGTTGCGTCTAGGAATGGAAATTATACAGTAAATCTGTACATTTGTCTAATTTCCCACCAGATCCTCCCCCGCCCCCTCCCCTCCCCATCCTCACCCCCTCCCCCCTCCCCCGAGCACACACACACATACACACACACCTACCAACGCCAGTTGGGGGACAACATATGCGTAGTGCAGAATACTTATAAGTTGAATAGTAATTTACAAGTCATGCCTAATCACCTAGGTCATACTGATATAGACTAGATGCATAGTTTGTTGTGTTTTATCTGTATGTGTTTGATTTGCTAATACTCGTGTCATAATCATTATATGCCAATAAAATTTGAGAAATTGAATTGTACTGCATACCAAGCGGGAGGTATTTCTAGATTATTACAAATCAATGCAAAAACCGGGATGTCATATTAAAATTGTAAGCGTTCCTTTGTAAAAAATCTGTATATCGACCGAAGGGGTAAGTTTGTGCTTATACTATTACCTTGACACCAAAACCCAGGTTTTAGGACCCAATCTTACCTATAAGCGTTTATTTATCCTCGCTGTATTGCACTAAGCATTTTAGCGAGCAGACCTAGGTTTAAAGTCTCATCCGAAGGACTGGTAAGGTAGGAAATACTTTTGAAATATTTCGATAATTAACCCAAATTCGGTCCTGGCTGGGATTGAACGCGCGATCCCTGGGTTACTAAGCCGCAATGCTAACCATTACACCACGGCGCTACCTTTTAGGACCCAATCTAGACACGCCGGACAAAAGCACAAACTTTCCTCAAATGCGTGTTTTATATTTCTCCATATTTTTGAGTCAGAAAGTTGGAAACATAACAATTTTAAAATGTGCTAAACATTGTAACAGAATGAAGCACCTTGCTAACGCGTTAGTTTAATCCGAAAGTAGGTGTAAACGTCGAGGAAAATGTAGCTTTTACAGAACAATTGAATTGAATTGAATGTTGTTTAACGGCTCATCAACACAGTTTAGGTTATTTAGAGCCGCCCCAGAGAGAGGGGAAGGATACATAGGAATCCGGGAACCGTGCCCTACTCTTATTATCGAATAGATTCCTATGGATCTTTAACGTGCTCAGAGGATAGACCGATACACAGGACAGTCCGGTTTACGTCCCCATCCGACGGACGAGGCTAAGTGAAAGTGTCTTCCACAAAAACACACCGACGAAACTCAGTGGCACCACGGAGGATTGAAGAAAGTGAACAGGAAATTCAGTAAATTGTAGCAATTGTTTTATACGTATGTCGTCAGACCTGAGTATTGATATACTACTATATTACTTAAAATATAGACAAACATCGTCTTAACAGCGAAAACTATCTTGCCATCGATGGACGCAAAGGCTTTTGACTGCATTAACCGTGAGCAACTACTGTGTAATAAACCACTAAAGCTTATCAGATAACTCCCTGGCTTTAATTAATAGTTATTTATCTTAAAGAAAACAATGTGTCAAGCGTAGAAACGTTTGTAATAGATTTTGCTGTCACGTTGATTGTTTTAAAGATAAAATCAAAGTTTCCAGAGGCAGAAAGGTTTTCAAGACATTCTTCACAGCAAATCAATAACGACATATGGTTGTTATTGCTATGTTGTCATACAGCAAATAGAAAGGAAATGTTCTGTATAGACAATGCCGAGATTTCATTTATTTAGGAGCGTACCATTAAACATTGTACTCGGTTGCTATTGGAACTGTTATTTTGTTGTTGATTTGTTGTTGATTTTTGAGAGGTACGTGTACATGGTGTTGGCTTATAACAAGTATCGTAATGCGAATTTGGTTAATGTATCATTTTATTCACATACGGGCAATTATCCTTTTGCATTGTTTTTAAATTTGATAAAATATGAAGACGAACACTATACTCTTTTAGGAGTATATACCGTATCGGTATTTCTATAAAACGATGCCATGATACAGGAAAATACTGTTTTAAACAGTGAATAGTTTAGAAGAAAAACATATAATTAAGAATTCGGCAGTGAGATTAAAAACAAAACAAAACAACTAGCAGACTGCAATCAATTCTTGTCACAAAGCAGCGAACTGATGTTGTTCTTTAACATAAAAAAAATTGATATTACGTTCAATGTTCGTACAAGGTAACGCAATCGTGATTTAATTACTACGCATCCGAACTCCTAACTGTATTTTATTCACCGATAAAACACAGGTACATATTTATTATTTCTTAAATATTAATTTCAAAGTGATACAATTAGAATACATCTCATAAAATACAGTTTTAGTGTATTTTCACGCGTAGTGTTATGTACTAATTCAAGTCTTTTCTTCCTTTTTGTAGTGTTATAATATTATTTCTGCTTTGCAGACATTTCCCGTTTTCTTTGCATTCGTATCTCCATCTGTCCCTTCTTTCGCTTCATCTAAAGCGCATTCGCTGATGCAGCAGCAGCAGCAGAGTCTGCGGTAAACAATATTACTTATTTATTTATTTATTGATTTATATTGCGTTAATTTATTCGGACTAAACTATTAATAAAACCTATAAGCGTTTATTCTTTGACGTAAAAAATACTCACACTTAGGCGTTATGGCTAGAGCAAAAAACTATGTCGCAATAAATACATAAAAACACTACGGACAAATAATAGGTATTAAATGAAAGGTCATTTCAAGACCCACTGGTTTATCCAAGTTTAGATATTATTATATTGTTTGATGGTGCTTAAATTTCTACTTTGTTTAACATGATCTAGAGTATTCTTCATAAATCTTGTTAGAAAAAAACGTATGGCTAGACACAGTAAATCACAGTATTTCATAACGGACAGTATGCAATATATTTTATTCATAAAACGATTCATTAACACAGGACCCTTAATACTATAAAAATAATGAATTACCTTTCTTTAACATGATTTCTTTTATTTCATACTATAATATGTCCGCCCGCCGTACATCAAACCGGATGGGACATCCTTGCTTTGTTTAGTTTCACGTCTACGTCAGTTCAGGTCATGTCCGTTACAGTACGACTTTGCGACATTTCCTGTCTGCATTCTCAAGAAATTTCAGCAAAATCGTATATAACACCTTCGAGATATTGTGATTTCCGTAAAGTATATGATTGAAAAGTGTTACATGGGACATTCATTTTTCTTTTTACAAACTTTCTTGTATTGTAACATCAATGTTTAAAATAAAAGAAATAATGCAGCTTTGAAATGTATATCATGTGACGGCAAATTATCTGCCAATTATTGTGATATAGATTTTGTTGGGATTAAGTGGACATCTAGCTGTATATGACCAAAACCCATGCGAGCGCGAAGCCTGCTTTGCAGTTTGTACGAACAGTGAACGTAATTCTAGTGTTAGACTGGTCCAACTCTGCTGAAGGTGCTTGCCAGAATTGGTGCCTAGAAGAACACAAACACGTTTATTTGTCTCGTCACATGCCATCGGGTGTTCGCGGTCATCCGCCGTAAACCTTAACAGCCAAGTTTCATCTATTATAGGGGCGTCCGTGGCCGAGTGGTTAGAGTCTCTGACTTGCAATCACTTGCCCCCCACCGCTGTAGGTTCGATCCCTCAGGGGCCTAGGAATCTTTATGTGAGGAAGCTATCCAGCTGGCTTGCGGAACGTCGGTGGTTCTACCCAGGTGCCCGCCCGTGCACGAAAATTGCCCGGAGGGGCACCTGGGGTCTTCCTCCACCAATGGAAGCTGGAAAGTCGCCATATGACCTTAGCTGTTGGTGCGACTATAAAATCCAATTCAATCAATCAATCATGTGTTATAAGTACTTTCGACTTTTCCTCACAATATACAACATTGCCATACAGCCCTATTGACCTTATTCAAGATACACATGTACCTTGTAAGTAAAAAAACTGTATGTTTGGAACGTAACATTATTTAAGAGTGTTTTCTAACGGCAATTTGGACAATTTTACCATATGGACTTGCCAAGGAGTTTGTGAAACACTCGTTTTCCTGTTAGATAATGTTTACGTCGTCTGGTATGGTATGGAACTACTGTTTATCGACGACTTGTAGTTATCCCTACGGTTACAAAGTGTGCGACTCTTTTTTTGTATTGCTATGGAAGAGATTTCATCGAATCTTTTAATAACTGTCTCGATATCTGAATGATATACTGAACAGTCGTTTCTTTTCTCTATTTTCATCTCTCTTTTGATTTCAGTTATGATATTGATAAGTATGCTCCTACCACTGACACCAGAGTCATAAAAACATATCTGTCTAATATAACACACTTTTACTATCCATTTTATAAATATCTCTTAAGAAAATCTTAAATGTCCCATGTGAAATATAATATATAGTGGAATGGAAGAATTTCAAAAATCTTGAGACTTTCTTAAAGATTTTCCATAACACGGTTAGTAATAATATTGTGTTATAACAGACAGATACGTGTTGATGACTCTGGTTCCAATGCCCCTCCCCTCACGACACACACACACACCCACCACACCCCACTAAGACGGGTGCCCACGCAACTTCTTATGGGGTATATGTTTCTTACTCGTTATTATAGTGCTTGTGGTAGAGTTGAGGACTTTAATAAAATAGGACGAGGAAAAACATTAGGACATTCAGCGAGTTTAAACTCGGAAAAAAATCATGTGAATAGGACGTTCTACCGATATCACCATACAAGCTATCTTTTGCAACGAGACAGTAGTAACGCGCGCATAAACCTATTTATTGATATACACCAGAACACCCCCAACTGAGTCATACTACATTAATAGTTGTAAACTTTTGTGTTTGTGATGTCTTATTTGGTCTTTCATTCATCGTTATATTTGTTCTTTGTTTCTATGTGTGTTTGTGGTTGACTGTCGTCCTTGAATGCTGCTTTTCCTGTTCGATTTTATATCTATATTCGTACAACTAAAAAGCTACTCCATCAGTGCTACCGCTACCATACACTTTTTAAACTCTTTGCACAAATGCTATTATCATATCCCTGATTTACTTTTAAAATATAAAAGCAATTTAAAGAACTCATCTGCGACAAGGAATATCACGACCTGACATCTATAGTGACGTGATTAACAGACTTGGTAGGATGCTGGCACATACTCACTAATATAAGGCAGGCAATTCCAAAAAGTTAAAGAATGACCTGTACTAACACTTTCGTCAGTCATGTCATAGTTTTAGTAACGTCACTGTTCAACCTGCAACCAAAAACTTTAAAATAACAGCTAGACATACAGCTGAACTAAGAGAGTATGAGAGTGGACTTTTGATAAACAATTTCCACTGGGTCTTAACATTTATCAACAAGGATATATTTCAAAAGGGCCGTATATTGACATTTTTGCTATATTTTCCATTCGAAAGCGTAAATCTAGATCTCATGGACGTAATGGTAACATCAAACGGAAATTACGTATTACTATGTCAGTCGCTGATTTACATACTATTTTTTAAACAGTCTGGAAAGCACTCGATGCTTACTTGTCTCACCTCTCTATCCATTTCTTCACTTAAGCTGATTGACGAAGAAGCAGACAACATTTTCATTCGAACAGATCCTTTGTATAACACTGCTTCCATAATTCAAAATTATACGCAGCATGTTCTCAGACGCCACATTGACAAGGAGTCTGATCACGTCAGACATTTTCTAAAAATATATTAATAAGGGCATTGATTTTATTGATATACTAAGTATTTTTCGAGATAATCTTGTTGTAGATTCTATTCCTAAATATTTCAAAAAAATCCGAAAACCCTATAATTTGTTATAAGTATAAAAATACACAATTAGAAATATGGGTTTCAACTACAGCAAAATAGTGTCTGACCTTGATATAGTAAATAACACTCCTAAGGAATGCGAGTGTAGACCATCCAAAGTTTGCTATGCTCCGGCCAGTCATGTCATTACTGCTAATTTTGATATAATATTCGGCATTTGTTTTCTAAATATCCTAACTATATATTGCTTTCTGTGATTGATGTTAATGCCCCTATACCTAGGTTTTCATTTCGTAATTTAAAATCGGGATTCCAGGAATTTCATAATAAGTTTGTTTTAATTCTTACTGATAAAGCAGCTAATAATATTATTATTGTTTGACACCTCCATTACGTCAATGTTTTATCTGGGAGTACTAATTCGTATACTCCAAAGCAATCTCCTGAAGATAATGTTGTTTCGACGCATATCACTCAGTGCAAGATTTTCCAGGCTGGAATAGACGAAAAGCAAAACAGACTTCCAACGATGAACTGGATTCCCAAATTACAGAAACAACAATATAAAAAAGAGTACGATAATGGACCTTTGGAAACGGCCGAGCACGACACATACGAAATATTGCAGTCTCGGTTTGATTGAGACTGTTCATGAGCGGTAGTGAAATATGCTAGCTACCGCTCACGCCTCCAGCCCCGGGTTGAGCAGAACTCAATATTCAAGAAAATCTACAGTACAGAATTGTATCCATCCCGAAGATGACAAGCATATGGCGGTGGATATAGCAATATTTGTATCTTTATTTCATCCCCTATATCCAGCGGCGTATGGTCCCAGGATATAATAAAATTGTATGCACCGAAGAGCGAAATAAACAAAAAGGAATTTGGTTGGGAGCAGCGGTTATGAAACCTGCTTATCACAAGTAACAGCCAAAAGACTAAATTAAAAAGCAGACAACATATCCTATGAGTGGTTAAACCAAGAGACTTTTATCGGCCGGAGTAGTGAAACCACCGAATCGAATATTAAGTAAGAAATCAAAGCCCGTTTTATTTCCAATTCTAGTTCTTGCACCACTACAAATATCTCCAAACTTTTAACATCTTGTCGTAGATCACGTTAAAAAATATGTGATAAAGCTTGTGGAAACTCTGGGATTAATTCATTTTGGTCTATTAAACATTCAGGCGACGTTGTTGATACAATACACGTCAAACTTCATCTACATGTACTTATGATTTTTCTGCATTATATACAACTTTCTTTACTACACAATCTTATAAAAGACAAGCTTATTGCTCTCATTCAAAAACCTTTTGCTAGGGAAAATACTACATTTTTGGCCTGTAACAATATGAAAGCCTGTTTTACTAACAGCAGTTTGGACAATTACACTATGTGGACTTGCCATGAAGTTTATAAAACACTTATTTTTCTATTAGATAATAATTTCGTCAGGTATGGAATTACCCTTTATAGACAAATTGCTGGTATCCCTATGAGTACGAACTGTGCACCCCTTGTCGCAGATTTGTTTTTATATTGCTATGAAATAGATTTCATGTTGAGTATATCACCAGATACCCAGGCAGATGTTATTGAAGCCTTTAATGACACCTCTCGGTATCTGGATGACATATTGAACATTGACATTTCTTTTCTATTATGGTTAATAATATATACCCTAAAGAACTTCAACTTAACAAAGCTAATATTTCTGATACCTAGGCTTCTTTTCTTGATTTACATCTGGTGAAATAATTAGCAAAGTCTATGACAAGAGAGATGATTTTAATTTTGATCTTGTTAATTATCCCCATTTAGATGGGGATGTTCCTTGAGCAACCTTTTATCGGGTCTATGTGTCTCAACATATTCGTTTTTCTAGAACTTGTACTCGAGTTGCGGACTTTAATATTCGTAATCTTTGTAGAACTAAAAAGCTATTCCATCCGGGCGACGTTACCATAAACTTCGTAAAACCTTTGCAAAATTTTATTATCGTAACCCTGATCTTCTTTCCAAATAGAAAAGTAATTTAAGAACTCTTCTGCGACAAGGACTATCACAATCTGACTTCTATGGTGGCGTGATTTACAAACTTCGTAAGATCCTTGGTCATGATCACGTTCATACTATCTTTGTTAAACTTATTAAAATGGACCCATTTTACAGTTCGCCACTATGCTTTCTTCTTTAATCGTGCGATGACCGGACAGGCTGTGGACCCTATGATGACGTTTACCTAAAGCTCAAAAGTTTGCTGATTGTCTGCAATCTTGTCTTGTCAGGCCCTCAATGGTTTATTCGCTGGTTGCGCTGACTTCTGCCAAGTCAATGAATACCATTTTTGTGGCTTTTCAGGCTATTGTTTTTTTGTATTTATATATATACGAGCATCTTTGTGTTTTACTTATACTGCCTATTAATGCTGCCTTGTTGGTTAGAGAATAGTTCATGGCGGGGATTTCTTTATTTCCGATGACCCGTTTTATTGGGATGACGGTAGGGTAAGTGTGAGGTTTGGTGCACCTTAGAACCTGGTTTAAACCCTAGGCAGCCTTTTTTGCCACTGACCGTTCCCAGGCGGTAGCCCTACTGTCAATCTTTATTAAACTTGTTAGGAAGTTTATATAACGAGGTTATGACCCTATAATTTTGCTAGGCATTGCATGTTAAGTGTCTGACCCATTTACCAGTTCGCGGCTATGTTTTCTCTTGACATCTACCTAAATACTGAAAAGGGGATCCCTTGGAAGCAACACACACAAAGAAGAGAGAAAAGCAGCAGACTCGGATTGACTGAGTCTGTTCATGAGAGGTAATATAATTTGCACGCACCCTAGCACCGGCTTGAGTGGTATTTTACTTTAGAGCACAACGAATGGGCTTGACGATCCCCAAGGACCAGTAATAATAACACTACTGATTTGTAGTCGGGACGATCTGTGTGTTGTATTTATATTGCCTAATAATGCTGCCTAGTTTCTTAGAGGACATACATTATATATCCTGGGGGAATTTCTTTATTTACCATAAGTTGTTTTATTGGGATGCCACTACGGTAAGAGTGAGGTTTGGTGCACATTGCCACCTGGTTTAAACAACACCCCCACCCACCCTAGCGGCCTTTTTGCCACTGATCAGTCCAAGGCCATTACCCTATTGCCACTCATTTTATGTGTGTGGTGTCACACATTTAGCTTCTATGGTTTCCATGTAATTGTTGTTTGTTTTGAAGGCGTGTGTTTGGTTGACTGTGTTCTGTGAATCCTACATTTCCTGCTCGATTGTTTTACTTACTCTCTTTGTCATATGGATTATAGACGAACGAACGACGCAGATTTTATCGAAACTCTACAATACGGTATGCTGATACTTTTGAAGGGACACACGGCAATCTTTTCTTTTTTTTAAAAAAAACTCACGGCGTCCCGCTAGTTTTTCTGCATAACTTGCATTTGTACAATCATTAATGTTAATTATAAGAATTGTATTAAGCAATTTGTTTTTGCATATTATTAATTTTTGATATTATTGCACCAATAACATATTAATAATTATAGTATAATAAGACGAAATATTGAATACTAAAATTTTAATTTATTTAAATGTAACCAGGGTAAAAGTAAAAATGATACCGGGTATATAAATCGAGACACCCATTTCAAACACTTCAAGATTGCCATGTGTCTCTTTAAATAAGACTGCACATTAAAGCTTACTTCAGTAACTAGAAAACGTGGAAGTTAAATCCCTATCCGCCATCAACAGGCACATTTAACAACAGATGTGCACTGTTTCTAAATCTAGTGACAATCACGGGTGTTTTAAGAACCCGTAAATAAACCTATACGTTTAATCTGTAAATATGCATTATTATATGACTTGAACACCTGGATAGTTTTGATAAACGGTTATGTAGTGTAATTTTACCGATAAATAATCTAATTTCTTCGATCCGTGGCATGCTTAAGGACATCATACGGTGAAAGTATGTTATGGTTGCATTTTAATAATCACGTCCAAGTTTTCCGAATAAGCCCGAGATTTTAATTTCTAAAGTTCAGCTGCAAGAGTATGCATGCATCATATCAATATCGCAGACAAACATGAAATGGAAATGATCACTTAAAGCGAATCAGGTATCGATCTGCAAATCGAGCAGACAGGTAAAATGTCAAAACAGCAATAGAAATACGAATGTTGACAAAGAAAAGGATCCAACTCAAGTTTAATCAATCAAGGTTGCCTCAATACCTGTGTTTATAGGCATACATCACAAAGAAGCTATGCATTCCAGTGGTTCATTCACATGAAACACAGTGCGCTAACAAAAATGTAGAAAAACGGTGGGATGCAGAATGTGGAGGTAAATCCTGTTTAAATAATGAGTCCATTAATTATACTTATCAATGAGAAATTAGACACTAATATAAGAAAAGTGATTTAGGATTTAAACGGATGAATACGGACATGTGAAATCATAAATGAAGATGTTTTTTTTATATAAAATATATGTGCAACTAATATTGCCAAAAAAAAAACGAATGCTCTTTGAAAGAATACTAGACAAATGTAAAGATGATAAAAGGAAGCAGTACTTAATAGAGGGTGACTGTAATTGAGCGACTGTGTGACTTTAAAGTTCTCCGACCATGTTTTGTTTCATGAAAATGTTTATGTTTATTTAAATCGAAATCAATACACAGCAATATATATTTACAATTCACACATAAAGATTTTATTTGATGACGTAGAAAACTTAGAACAGGTAAATTAATCCACTGGTAAATGTATTTATTAATTATCTGGCAATAGTTGTGCAGTAACAATTCAGATTTACCTCATTTCCCCGTGCAGTCACGCAGTAATGCTTATTTTTATTTACAACTTAGTAGCGGTTTTAAATATATGTTTCTCTCCGAGACTAATATCAAGAAATATTGATATGATGTTTAAGAGTTAAATGTGTTAATTGATCATACTATAAAAGTGGTGGCCATTCACCTTGAAGTAGAATACCGCTTAAACTGGTGCTAGGGGGCACGAGAGGTAGTGCAACTTATAATACCTCTCATGACTCATAAAACCGAGTTTGCTACTTTTGTCTCTTGGGTTGTGTTTGTTGCTTCCAATGTATCCCTTTCCAGTGTTTATTGACATACACAATTGCGTTTGCTTAGTACTGTGTAACGACTGTAAAATGTCGCCCCGACTACACATAAGTAATATTATTACTTACTGGTCCTTTGGGATCATCAAGCCCAATCGTTGTGACTTTAAAGTAGAATATCACGTAAGCCGGTGCCTGGGCGCATGAGAAGTGTTGCAACTTTACTTATGCAACCTCTCGTGAGCAGACTCAATAAGACTGAGCCCCGCTACTTTTGTCTCTTTGTTTGTGTTTGTTTCTTCCAATGTATCTCCTTCCAGTATGTATTGACATTCTCACTAGCGTTTGTTTAGAGCTGTGAAGCGGCTGTAAAAAGCCTACAAATCAGTAGAGTAGACTCAATAAAACCGAGTCTGCTACCTTTATCTCTTGTTTGTGTTTGTTGCTTCCAAGGGATTTATTTCAGATGTTTGTTGCTTCCAAGGGATTCTTTTCAGAACTTATTGACATTCACACTAGCGTTTGTTTAGAGCTGTGTAGTAGCTGTCAAAAGTCGACCCGACTATAGGTCAGTAGTATTGCTATGTATCAGTAGTATTGCTATGTAGGCTACTCACCGTTTCACTAGTCTACACTCTACAGTGAAACGTATGACAAAGACACAATGTTGTAGTGAAACGGCTGGTAGTGTTATTACTTACTGGTCCTTTGGGATCTTCCAGACCAATCGTTGTGGCTTTAAAGTAGAACACCACTTTAAAAGCCAGTTCTAGGGGGCAGGAGAGGTGTTGCTAGGGGCAGGAGAGGTGTTGCTAGGGGACAGGAGAGGTGTTGCTAGGGGGCAGGAAAGGTGTTGCAACTTATATTACCTCTCATGAATACGCTCAATAAATCCGAGTCTGCTACTTTTATCTCCTGTTTGTGTTTGTTGCTTCCAAGGGATCCCCTTTTCAGTATGTATATTGTATGATGTATGCATGCAAAGAAGCCCGAACACCGTTAAATTAAAACAACAAACTTTGGATATTTTAAAATATCATAAAATAAAAAAAAAATGGTTGCATACGTAAACAACTATTTGTTTCAAATGCAAAAAAAAGAAAGAAAAAAAAGGTCACATTCGTAAAATACTAGCAATTACAAATGTAAAATGAATACATGTTTAAACATTCAATATTTGGTGTTCATTGTTTTCGCCAGTTTATGTGCACGTTTTTGAGTTGAAGTCTGTTTCTCAGGGTGGAAAATGCACTAGATAAGCTAAATTTGGAATCGTGATTGTATATTAGGATAGCAAGAGCGCATCCGCAAATACATTTTGACCATCACTCTTACGGGTCATTTATAAGATATGCAGATATATAAGATATACAATATATAGAGATTATTTAACTGCTGGGATCGATTATAGAGAAATCATTCACGAGATGCTAGACTTGTGGTTCTTTTCACGAACGAGCGTAAGCGAGTGAGTTAAAAACAACAACACACGCCTACCATCGAGTGAAGGATTTCCTTATACTCGATCACAACAGTTAAATAATCTATTTATTACAATTTTAATCAGATTATGTATGATTTTAACCAGAACTATTCACTTTATTTAGCGTCGACGTCATTGACGTCATAACTCAACGTCGCAGTTATTAGTTATTTTTGGGTTCGGAATTAGTTATTAATATTTAGCGATTATGATTATTCTTTCACTGAGAAATCCCAGTCTTTCACCCATAGAAATGTAATAAATTCTTATATTTCGTTTCGTAAAAAAAAATAACCTAGATTATTTTCAAGATACATAATATACTAAACGTACAATCTTAAGTGTGTATACAAAACGATTTGGATCTTTTGATGTTCATCAGTGTTGGTCCTGCCTCTTCTAGTTGGAGTTGTTTATTAATTAGAAACTATATATGTTACCAATGGCATTTTAAAATAAGAAAAAAAATACTTGTGTGTGACTTTATATGTTTTTGTCTCATATTTATAAACATTTACTAAAACACAACATTCATTGTAGACGATTACAACATAGTAGCCTGTGTGTTTCGCCTGTTACAGTAATCAGCATAAAATGAAAGGGGATACTTTACATTTGTTATCATTGTATATCAGTATATTTTAGTGTTTACATAAACGTTATCAGGACACATATACATTTGCTAAAATGCGATAGATCCGCTTGTATGTTTCGTCCATTTAGTAAATACACCGTGAACACGATTCTGCTTCTCAAATTGTATAACACAGTTACATAATTTTGTTTTGGACAGCAGTGGATCAGCTTGTATATTTCGTCTGCTTACTATTACCCTCAGGTATATAATGCTATATAAGTGTACATGTGTATTAATTTAGCTGTCAATTTGTTTCTATTAATAGCACATATATAAATATCTGGGTTGTGTACTATTGATGTTTATGCCAGACTGTTTTGATTGACAACCAGTGCCTATATAATATTCTAGCAATTTCTAAATTATTGTTTAAATTATGTGATACATCATACTCATTGTATGACTCATTCAGGGTTATTAGAATATGCTCAAGCTTCTATCATATGACCTTCTATGAGGCATCATATGACTGTTAAGGTTATTTAAAAATAACTTTTTTTTTATCTTACTGGAATATTCTAAATGTTCCATGCCATTTTATGACGGTATAAATACAGCCTTTTGGGGTTGTTATTTGGTTTCAGTATTCAGTATTTAGAGTTGAGTATCTGGTTCATTATTTGAATTGAGAATTTACTTATAAAGTGAAAATATTGGATGTTGTGAATTAAAAATATATTGTGAGAGGATAAAAATGATTGTGCTCATCTATAATAAGAGTGACATTAGATTATTTGGACTATTGTGAATTAATGAACCAGGAAATACTTGTAGTGACATTGAATTAAAGGGACAGACACTTGACATTTTTGATTAAAGGACACTTGACAAATTAGATTAAAGGGACACATGCCAATATTATTTGGACTTTATTCGTATATTGGATTTTAAAGAAATACTGGATCCATTTTATGTATTTTCTGTAAGGGAATCAATATTTTTATTGTAGTATTTGAATAAATGTGTTCATTATATTTTTAAAAAAATTAGTAGTTGCAGGATATGCTTCCATTCTTGTTACATTTAACCCGTAATACTAACATAAGTTCAATTAGAAAGACGGACACACTAGTATAAACAAACTTATTAATAGCGAGGGGTCCCTTAACATATGTTCTAGACTCAGTTTATTGGTGTATTTTAAAGGGACATATTTAGATTTTAGATTTAAACATATTTTATTGCCATATATGTAAAATTACAATGCAATCGGGTCGGACCACAAGTGCTACCCAGGTTAGTTACGGCCCTTCTCTTTAAAGGGACACACGGCAATCTTCTCGTTTTTTAAAACTCACGGCGTCCCGTTAATTTATCTACATAACTTGCATTTTTTCAATAATTAATATTAATTATAAGAATAGCATAACGTGCACTGTGTTTTTGCATATTATTAACTGTTGACAATATTGCACCAATAATATAAACCTATGGTAAAATAAGACAAAACAACTATACTCAAACTTTTATTTAATTAAATGCAAGCAGGTTTAAAATTAAACTGATACTCGATAAAACAATCGAGAGACCAATTCCAATGTTTGGTAACCCCATTATGGTAACCCTTCAAGATTGCCGTGTGTCCCTTTAACATGTGTTCTACGCTCAGTGTATTGGTCATTGTGGTGTAGTGGTTAAAGCGTCTGTCTTGCATTCGGGAGGTCGTGGGTTCGAGTCCCCTGACCGCGTCATACCAAAGACTTTACAAATGGAGTAGACACTTGTAACCCTTGCCTGACGAGCAAATAATGGGTAGTGCTACGACTGATTGACCAGTGTCAGAATAATGTGACTGGGTGGGTGGGGGTATCATTTCTACTCCGGCGTGGTATTCCAGTGTGGCAGCACTATAAGGAAACCATTGAGTTCGCTGCTTCAAGTAGACATATCATCACATCACACAACAACACACATATAAAAGTCCAGACATTGTGCCTATAATCGTCGGGTAGGACGCCTGTCTTAGGTGGAGGGACTCTAATCCTTAGAAATACACTCACGTGTATTGGTGTATTGTAATAATTGCTATCTTTCAAATACATATTCATATGTCGTTAGGACATGCCTTTTTATGCATTTTAATACATGTTGAATACGATGTATTTCTACCAGTGATCTAAATAATTGCAAGTTGCATAAGCTTAAAAGGGTTAGTGCACTATTTTAATACAATTTATTTAAGAGAGCTCTGAAAAACTTGAAAAAAGCTGAACGAAATATGAAAACGCCATAAAAAATAAAGGAGATAATCTTTTTATGACTATTGAAAATTTTAAAAAGAACATAAATGGAGGCGGCCGTCTTGAAACCATGACGTCATCGAGCCATATATGGCATGTTGCCAAATTCATTTTAAAGCAAAGAAAATCACTACAAAATGATTAAAAATAAATATACAGATGTAAAATGTATAAATTGTATGCTTATTTTTCATTTCCAGTGATTTGTTTTGCTTTAAAAGTCATTAATCTTTATTTTGAATCCCATTTTGATAATTTAACTAGATACTGACAATGTATACATACATGACATATACATTAAACCCAAAATGGAACCAGTTCAATGGCGGGTGTCATTAGAATCAAATATCGAAAGGGTCATATTATTAGTATATCATGTTTTGCTTCTGTTAAAATATATCGTTAATGAAAAGGACAGCAATTAATCGTCTGCAAACAGTATTTCTGTAATTATATTTGCACACGCTTTATTACAAATACTGAAACATATCGGTCAAATCGGTTAAGCAATGGATTTCTACAACATACATACCTTTTCTACATCTAATTTATGACATTTACTGCAAATATCAATGAATACCCTTGACATGTGTACCATTTAATAGCCGATATAATCAATTGAAAGCTCATTTTGGCGAATTTGTATAGAATAAACTGTTTTGAAAATAGTCTCATGACCTAATTCATGCTCAAATTGAGAATTCTGTTTGATTTATTGAGGGAATTGAAATCGATAGACTCGCTCGTCTATTGAAACATTTGTTCGTGATACCCGACACTATATATACGTTTTTCATTTGTGATAATTGTTTTTAATTAATTGGCAAGTGCTCTTTTATTTAAATGACCGATTGACAGTTCCTATGTAGTATCCTTATTGGCAACCCGTTTATGTTTGTGAGGTCATTTACTTTGTCTTTTATTTATAGGTGTAATTGTTGTTTGTTTTCATTCGTGTTTTTTCTTGACTGTGTCCTTGAAACTATAGTCTAGACATTCGCAACATCTCGTATACTGCTTCGTAGCATTACTCGAATGTAATACGCAGGGTTCCGATATTGGTTAGGCTACGTCATCGCGCCTTAGATTCCCGCCAAAACCGCCAAAACAAATTTGCATTCACAATGATCCAAATGTTGCAATGTTATTCAGCCTATTCCTCCGCTAATAGTTTATTTGCATGAAAGCAGTGATAAAACCTTCAACTGCATTGTAAGAAACAAACACTCAACGCAAATCATCAACACGTATGGCCAGCGGCCATATTGTTTACATAGCAACAGTGCAATCTTTTCTTTGCAGTTGCCTTCCGGCTAACAGAATGTCAAGATTTTGAATATGCCGAAGCGCCGTGATACGCAATAGGCGGGATCCCAAAGAATGACGGGATTGGCCAAGCGTTCACGATTGTAGTCTAGATCGTCTGCGACGCTTGCTTGTTTTCAAGACAAACGTCTAAAACAGTACTTCTAAAGGTTTTAAAGACGAGATTCTGGTATCGTTTCTGATTGGTTGGAACAGATACACATTCTATCGAAGATATACAGAACGGCAAAAATACACTAAATTAATAAATAAAGAGGTAAACTTCATCATTATATCGACGAACTGTGGATGGTCAAAAAACTATAATAAAAAAATAAAAATTACAGACATGTGTTTCCGGTTTCATTTTTATTTCTGCACAAATGGTCAAAACGTTTGTAGTTAAAATCAAGCGTCCAAGATGATCAAGACTATTATATAAACTGTGCATTTATTTGCGATTCTGTCCTTATGTATGTATATGTATAGGGTAAGGTTATAAATTGTTTATACTACTTGACGCTAATTTAAGAAAAACACTGACACTCAAGATGTACCTATTTAGATTTTCAATTATACAATTTAGAATCTTATGCAATGTTAGACTAGGTTTGCGCATTGTACACTGTAATGCAAACAAGTACACTGTAATACAAACAATCCCCGCGTCATAGAATGTTTAGAATAAAAAACAGATGTGTACCAAAGTCCTTCAAGTACGTCGATAATTTACTTGACTACTCAATTTTGAATGTCATGAATCGAAAAACTAATGCTCCTTCTCAAATAACTAATGCAGGAAAGTACCGTTCCAATAATTGGCATGTGCGACAGTACTTAATATATATTAAAGTCGGTTTCTTCGTGCTTGACCCAGATCCAAGACTGATTCAGACCTGGGGGTCATGTCATACACTCAACTATTTATACAACCCACCAGGATTCAATGCGAAGTGCAGCGTAATTATTTTGGATTGATCTCGGTACATGCATTGTAAGAGACTGAAGAGTGGTCATAATGGCATATATAAATCAAATATTTGCACATTGAATTACAATATTTTGAATTGTGCACAAGGCTTCTTATGAATAGCTTGTATTTTTATTACAGAGATATGATTATGATGATAGTAAGAGCTATTGCTCAGATAAGTGCATTGGAACTAAGGTATATCATTTCCATAGAACACACGGCTAATCTCTTCAAAACCTGACAAAACAATACTATCCAGCTGTGGTTTGTCTTTTTATGCAATATTCCATGTGTTAAGTCACTTCTTTATGGCAACGAAGCCGGAGGAAAACTAATATTAGATAGATAATACTCGCGCATGTATTTCCGGATAATTAAATTGTGCGGACACCAAGTGGCGACATGATATCGACAAACTTGCTATTTTTCTTCTTTTTTTAAAGGCATTTTCTGTAGTTTTTCATGCGCAGCATTTTGGGCGACTTCTCTTCTAAAACTATTGGATGGATTTTCCTAAAAATTTACAGGAATGTTGCTCTTGATGTCTAGTTGTATTTATTGTCTTTTTTTTATTTATTTATTTTTTTTATTTTTATTTTTTATTTTTATTATTCCCTTTTTTTTTGATATAAATGCCTATTATTAGAAACATACATAAAATAGGAAAAATATAGCATTTTGTAAAAATTCAAACAAAATTAAAAATTTAAGCATTATGGTAGGGTTCCAAAAATCAATATTAAATCTCAATATGCATGGTGACCAATATGCATGGTGACCTATACTTTTAATTGCATATATTGTCATGTGTGTGAAGTTGGCTCTGCGTTCTACGTTCTCCGTTCTACATTCAAACTTAGTTCTCCGTTCAACATTCGACTCCAGGTCTCCGTTCGACATTCAAACTTAGTTCTCTATTCAACATTCCACTCCAGTTCTCCGTTCGACATTCGAACTTAGTTCTCCGTTCGACATTCCATTCCAGTTCTCCGTTTGACATTCAACTTGAGTTCTCCGTTCGACATTCAACTTGAGTTCTCCGTTCTACATTCGACTCCAGTTCTCCGTTCGACATTCAACTTCAGTTCTCCGTTCTACATTCGACTTGAGTTCTCCGTTCAACATTCCACTCCAGTTCTCCGTTCGACATTCAGACTAAGTTCTCCGTTCAACATTCCACTCAAGTTCTCCGTTCGACATTCAACTTGAGTTCTCCGTTCGACATTCAACTTGAGTTCTCCATTCTACATTCAACTTGAGTTCTCCGTTCGACATTCAACTTGAGTTGTCCGTTCTACATTCGACTCCAGTTCTCCGTTCGACATTCAACTTCAGTTTTCCATTCTACATTCGACTTGAGTTCTCCGTTCGACATTCAAACTTAGTTCTCCGTTCAACATTCCACTCCAGTTCTCCGTTCGACATTCAAACTTAGTTCTCCGTGCAACATTCCACTCCAGTTCTCCGTTCGACATTCAACTTGAGTTCTCCGTTCGACATTCAACTAGAGTTCTCTGTTCGACATTCAACTTAAGTTCTCCGTTCTACATTCAACTTGAGTTCTCCGTTCGACATTCAACTTGAGTTCTCCGTTCTACATTCGACTCCAGTTCTCCGTTCGACATTCGACTCTAGTTCTCCATTCGACTCCAGTTCTCCATTCGACATTCAAACTTAGTTCTCCTTTCAACATTCTACTCCAGTTCTCCGTTCGACATTCAACTTGAGTTCTCCGTTCGACATTCAACATGAATTCTCCGTTCGACATTCAACTTGAGTTCTCCATTATACATTCGACAGTTCTCCGTTCGACATTCAACTTCAGTTCTCCGTTCTACATTCGACTTGAGTTCTCCGTTCAACATTCCACTCCAGTTCTCCGTTCGACATTCAAACTTAGTTCTCCGTTCAACATTCCACTCCAGTTCTCCGTTCGACATTCAAACTTAGTTCTCTGTTTAACATTCCACTCCAGTTCTCCGTTTGACATTCAACTCGAGTTCTCCGTTCAACATTCAACTTGAGTTCTCTGTTCTACATTCGACTCCAGTTCTCCGTTCGACATTCAACTTCATTTCTGCGTTCAACATTCGGACCCAGTTCTGCGTTCAACATTCGAAGCCAGTACTGCGTTCAACATTTGAAGCCAGTTCTGCTTTGAACATCTGGACCGAGTTTAGCAATTTAATAATGTTTCTTCCGTAACGAAAGCATTATAAAATGCAGCTGAGTCGATTAAAACAGCACTGTTCATATCATTACATATTTCAGATAACTTTGTTGACTTTTAACATTTAGCGGTTAACGGATTCCACGAAACGCTATATGTTAAATTTTATAACATTAAACGTTTAGTACTTTTTAACATTTAGAGGAAGTTTTAACATTTAGCGGAGTTTTAACATTTAGCGGTGCTACACAGAGTTAGAATTCGTACAAATATAGTTCATATTGGATTATAGCAAAACGTTACAGTACATACACATGAGGTAACATTAATGACAATCAGTTTGTAATATAAGTGACAATTGTTTGAACATATGAATATTTAGTCATGTTTAAGTAATGATTTGTAAGAAGCAACATGTCGTCGAAATGTATCAAATGTGCCGCGCTCTATCGCTAATAAACATAACCGTGTGTATTGCCGTAATAGTCAAATTCGCAAAGTATGATTACAGTAACATCATATACACATACAGCAACTCTAAAGACAATTTTATTATAGCACGAATCACTCGTTTTCTTGTTAAATATTGTGTTCTTTTCCTTTTTTTTTTTTTTTTTTGTGAACGTGTAATAAGCTTCCCAGAATAGCACCACAAAACAACTACAGTAATGACTGATGCAAAACTGATAAAACCTTTGGAGTCGTTTTAGGTGTAACAGCGTCATTGATGTTACTCAATTTTACAATAACACAAGTGATCCATATGAAAATAATAAGTGGTTTTCTTTTGTTTTAAAGCAGATGTGCACACTATCATGCATTACAAATTGTTTCCATTAATCGTATAGTCATAACTGTGTGTGCAAAACTGATAATATGTCTGGAGTTGTCTTTGGTTTTAGAAAATGTGTCGTTGATGTTACCAGTTTTCACAGCAACACGAGTTTAACGATTTGAAAATACCAAATGGTTTACTGTTTGTATTAAAACAGATGTGCCAAATGGTAGAGTTATTCCAAAATGACGCCACTATACTGTTACCTTGATAACTGTGACGCAAAACTAATATGGAATGGTCATTGGTGTTTCAAAGCATGTCCTTGATGTTACCGCAGTGTATGTGCTCTTATCCCTACGTATTTGTGATACAGTGGTACCATTGATATTGTCATATGTTTTAGTTTGCCATTTCTATTTAAAATGTTATTGTTTGAGATAATTCAAATAGTGTTTAGAACAAGATAATACTAAATATTTTTATTTTGTTTAAGTCAATTTTAACAATGATAAAGAGCCCATTATCCCAATATTTAGTTTTGTTGTAAAAAACAATAATCTATGAGTCACATTATTATGTTATTTTACTTTATACATTAGGTTTCACCGTTTATGAATTAATCAAACAAGTTCAATAACATCAGTTGCCCGCAAAGGCTTCACAGGTTTGATGTGGTGTTACAGGCACATGGCAAGGGTTGTGCTGTGTTTGCATCTTTTAAATTGTGACTGTTCACATACTCATTTATGCTTTTATTATAATACAATTCAGTTTGACGCATATTTGTTTGGCAATTTTGTACCATATTTGACCCCTGTTTTTTCTGAAAATGACCCTTTGTCACAAAATGTCACGGGTAGAGCGTACTGGTCGTATATAGCTCTTGTAAGTTATCGGTTACACCCAAATCTATTGTTCGAGTTGAAACAATTTCACAATATTCATGATCTATTCATGTAAAAGCGTGCACATTTTAAGTGGCCGCCAGAGAGGCCGTGTCATAAGTTTAGTTTTGTGCTAATGCATGTAAACGTATAGGTATATTTTCCTGAAACGGCAAAATTGTATAAGGGGCCTCTCGTGTAGATTCAATGCTGTAGATTTAGCCACGTTTGTCACGGACTGAACGGGGGAAATAATGATTTGGGCGTAATGTTTGCTATAAAACCCATTGTCTTCTAGCTCTCGCCGGGATGATCAATAGTGCTTTGTTGGAACAGAGATTGGACGGCAAAATTCATAGGCAACATGTAGTTAGTAGTTTTAATAAACTTTTATCGTACATTTGTATTCAGTGGGCGGTGCCATCTTGTTTGGCGGTTACGACATCCGGTTAGCATTGATGTTTCTCAAACTTTAGACTAGCATATGATTTTGAAGTTACTTTATTAGATGTAATTATTGTAATTGATCATTAATTGTAAAACAATATTAATTTGATAACAGTGGATAATAGGTGCATTAGTTAACGTTGGCGTATAACTCAGTGATTGTAATACACGATTGTTAACATTAGTTAACAATGAGATGAGTGACAAGAATAAATGTTCGACGCGTATGCATAGCGTTGTGTAATGTGGTCATTAGTTGACATGCGTGCATGCATAACTCAGTGAGTGTAATATATGAGTAATTTGATCATGTTTATATTACATGTATTAGGGGCATTGATTAACAGCGACGTACCTAGCGTATACATAGCGTTGTAGAATATGTATACATTGCTACTCATCATTAGTACAGCTTACATATATTTATTGAATAATGATTTGTTTGGGTAATGATAACTACGCAAGATTGTTATGTTTGTCAACCGACATCTAAAACGTATGTATAATTACAGCCTAAGCCATCCAGGGTTGGAAATAAGCCATCCAGGATATAAGCCATCCAGGGTTGGAGTAAGCCATCTAGGTTTGGATATCCAGGAGTGGAGCTAAGCTTCCACGATTAACGTTTACAAGCGGTGGAGACGGTCCCCGTACCTGCGCAGCCAGGTTTTACTAACGACAACCCCCGGGACACAAGGTGGGCCCGTTACCAATCCTCACTGGAGGAATATCACTCACAATCTCAGTGGAGGTTAACTATCATTGCAGAGCGTCATCAACCCTTACAGAAGGCATTTGATGACAATCATCCATTGAATTCGCGCATCATCATCTTCATGAGCTCTCGCGCATCACAGTTATCGCGCTAGATCAACATTGTTATAGCTTTAACAACACTTTAGTGTCTTAGACATTCAGTATTTATAACAATACTAAGAACGTCTTACACGTTCATGAGAACATTCTTTTCATAGTTCATTTGTGTATTCGCTTGTTTTTTTAGATAATTGTATATATATTAAACATATTTTAAAAGTTGCATTAAACTTATGTAAATGCATTCACTGTCATTGATTCTTTCCTGAGTTAGCCCAACCACTAAGGTCATCCTGTGACAACTGGTTTTCAGAGTAGTGGGATTTTGGGCGACTACGGAGGGAAAGAATCAATAAGTGATCTTTATTATGATATACTAAATCTCTACTTATTATTTTAGAATTGTGTACCACCCTCTGATCCATCAAGGCGACTGTCGACGATCACGGCCACAGCTTGCAAGTCAAGACACGACAAGGGTAGGGTGAGTCCAAACTGTTGTTTTGTCCGTTCTTTCCTTGGCGCGACGTCGCAGTGGTCTACACGAGTGGGTCTGAGGCACTTTTTGCTCAATAATTTGGGTGTTTGTTTTACCTCCCCTGATATACCAATAGTATCCAATTAGGTTGGCGAACAAGACGTTCTACTCATGTTGTGACACTCGAGTATACTTATATTGATGGGAGAAGTAAATATACATGTACATGTTATACACATTTCGATGATTGTTTAAGGTTTATGTCCAATATCAAATTAAGATATTTTATGTAGTGTATATGTTTTGTGGAAGCTAGATAATATCTATACATAACCGTTAGTAGTTAGCGCTAGTACAAATGTGTATGTAACCTGTCCTATGATGATGCCCAGGTATTTACTGAGGACACAGTGACTTACCATTAGTAGTTAGGTGAGTAGAATTATTAGTGACGTGTGTATTGTAATTATTGTAGTTAGTAGTCCACAATGTCCCTAGACATGACGTCCATAATGGATCTTACGGAAATGGGTAAGGAGTTAGGGTATGCTGGAGAGGAGCTTAGAACCTTTGTTAAAGACGAACAGGCTAGGGAAAGGGAATTTAGACTTAAGGAAAGAGAATTAGCAAAGCAGGAAAGAGATGAAGAAAGTAGAATAGCTAAAGAGAAGCTAGAATTCGAAAGTAGGTTAGCTAAAGAGAAGCGAGATGAAGAAAGTAGACTAGCTAAAGAGAAGCGAGATGAAGAAAGTAGACTAGCCACAGAGAAGTTAGAATTAGAAGGTAGATTAGCTAAAGAGAAGCGAGATGATGATAAAGAGAAGGTAGAATTAGAAAGTAGAATAGTAAGGGAGAAGCAAGAGTTAGAACATGAGAGGTTCGAAACAGACGGTAGACTAGCTAAGGCTAAGATGATAATGGAAAGGGAGCAAAAGGAGTTTGATCATAAGTTAGCTTTAGAGTTGGAAGCAGCTAAGACACATAGTAAGGACAGTCGAACTGTAGGGAAAGATAGTTATTCTGGGAAGTTAAAAGGTTCGAAGTTACCATACTTTGATGCTGACAAAGATAACATGGACAGTTACTTGTTACGGTTCGAGCGTTATGCTGAGTTACAGGAATGGACCAAAGATAAGTGGGCAGTTCATTTAAGTGCGTTATTGAGAGGCAAGGCCTTAGATGTATTTTCTAGATTACCTAGTGTAGATGCTCTTGACTATGACAAGTTGAAGGATGCTCTTTTAAAGAGATTTGAGTTAACTGAAGAAGGTTTTAGAAAGCGGTTTAGAGCTTGTCTGCCTGAGAAAGGCGAGTCATTTATTCAGTTTATTAGTAGGTCTAGAAATTACTTAGATAGGTGGTTAGAGTTAGGGAAGGTAGCGCAGACTTATCAGGGCCTCATAGATTTCTTGTTGCGGGACCAGCTATTCAATGTTTGTAGTAGAGATCTGTTCTTATTTCTTAAAGAAAGAAAACTAACTAGTGTAGATGAAATGGCAACTCAAGCAGATCAGTTTGCCGATGCTAGAGGTGGAGATCATAATGTAGTGTCGAAAGACAGAACTTTTAGAGATAGGCAAGGGGACGATCATAAACAGAAAGGCCAGAGTGGAAACTATAGAGGTGGAGGTAGTTCGATGGGTTCTAGAGGAGGTAGCAATAGTGGTAACATAGGTAGACCTTTTATTCGTTGTCGTCACTGTAATGGGAATCATGCTTCACATGAGTGTAGGAAAGCGGTGAAAGTGTCCGCTGTCGTAGACAATTTTAGTGAAAATAGTAGAGTGGACAACAATGTAGGGAGTCAGAACCAAGGTTTTAACAACCCATGGAATTTCGGTAGAGGTAGAGGCAGAGGTAGTAATAGTCCGGTTATTAAAACCGAGAGTAGTAGCTGTTGTGTTAAAGCGGATGGTGTAATGGCGAAGATCGGAACATGTCTCTTTCCGTATGCAAATCTTCCAACGGCAGATGGTAGAGTGAATGGCACGGACGTAATTGTAATGAGGGATACAGGTTGTACAGGTGTGGTAGTTAGGCGTAGTTTAGTTACGGATGACCAGTTGGTAGGTAAACAGTCACCGTGTATGTTGTTAAATAAGTCGGTAGAGCACGTGCCAATAGCGAGAATAGATGTAGAAACACCTTTCTTTAAAGGGACTACAGAGGCACTATGTATGGATGACCCGATGTATGATTTAACGATAGGGAACATAGAAGGTTCAGTACTTCCGGTAATGTCCGATTTTAGAAGTAGCATAAGTAATGCCGTAGAGACTAGAGCGCAGGTTCAGAAGCAAGCTCAGGCTTATAGAAAATTAAAGGTTCCTGCAGCCGTAGGTGACATATCTAAAGCGGAGTTTATAGAAGCACAAACTCAAGACGAGTCATTAGGTCCTTGTAAGGTGAAGGCCAAGGACGGTGTAGTGAAGAAGTGTAAAGGGTCCGGTAGTTGTAAGTTTGTACATAAGAATAGGTTATTGTACCGAGAATTTGAAGATAGTGGTAGTAGACAGTTTTACCAATTAGTGGTACCTACCCAGTATAGAACGACAGTGCTTAAGGTAGCTCATGAGTCGATTATGGGAGGTCATTTAGGCGTAAAGAAAACGTCAGATAGAGTATTGGCAGAATTTTATTGGCCAGGCGTTAGCGGAGATGTAACTAGGTATTGTAGGTCCTGCGATGTATGCCAAAGGACAGTACCAAAAGGTCGAGTGACCAAAGTACATTTAGGTCAGATGCCACTGATAGATACACCATTTAAGCGGGTAGCCGTAGACATAGTTGGACCAATTTTTCCAGTGTCGGATAGGAAAAATAGGTTCATTTTAACCATGGTAGACTATGCAACTAGGTATCCGGAGGCAGTAGCATTGCCCTCAATTGAAACTGAGAGAGTAGCTGAGGCATTAGTTGATATGTTCAGTAGGCTAGGTGTACCAGAGGAAATGCTGACGGATTGTGGGTCACAGTTTACGTCAGAACTTATGGCTGAAGTAAGCAGGTTATTGTCTTTGCGTCAAATCATGACAACACCATATCACCCTATGTGTAACGGGTTAGTCGAACGATTTAACGGGACGTTAAAGCAAATGTTACGGCGTATGTGTACCGAGAGACCCAAAGATTGGGACAAGTATCTCAATGCTTTATTGTTTGCATTTAGAGAGGTTCCACAAGAGAGTTTAGGATTTTCTCCGTTTGAGTTATTGTACGGTAGGTCAGTTAGAGGTCCCATGAGGATTCTTAGAGAGATGTGGGCAGGTGAAGTAGATAGAGATGAGGTTAAGACTACATATCAGTATGTTTTAGATCTGAAGGAGAAACTAGACGAGACTTGTAAGATAGCTCAAAGTCAGTTAGTTAAGGCAAGTACCAAGTATAAACGGTACTATGACCAGAAAGCTAGAGCTAGGAAGTTTAAGATAGATGACCAGGTGTTACTGTTACTCCCGACCGACAATAACAAGTTGTTATTACAATGGAAAGGTCCGTTTTACGTTAGAGGGATAGTGAACACTATGGATTACCGTATCGAGATAAACGGAAAGTTAAAGACCTTTCATGCCAATATGCTGAAAGAGTATTTCAGTAGAACCGATAATGTGCAACAAGGGGTGTTAACCGTAGTTAATGTTGCAGTTATTGAGGATAGTGAGGAAGACAGTAGTGAGGACACTAGTCCCATGTATTTTCCCACTAGTGTAGATAAGGAGACAGCAGCCGATGTAGACATATCGGGCATGCTTAGTGTAGCAGAGAAACGAGAGGTAAGTCGTTTAGACTCTGAGTGTAGTACTGTTCGGTCCGATAAGTCGAGACCAACAGATGTAGTGCAGTGTAGCTTTAAGCACACTTTAGCAAAGCCGATTAGGGAAACGAGAGACCCTACTCCATTTCGCAAACAGTATACTGGTAATGCGATGGATGCAATGTGTAAAGTTGGAGTTCTGGTAGTGGCAGGAAGTAGTGTTATTAGTAACAGTAGAGTCGGTGTAATAGACCGAGGAAAGCACAATATTGGGGCAGACTATTTAAGTCGCCGCACATAATGACCGGTTTAATACAATAGTGTATTGCAGTGTATTGTACAATAGTAGTATATGTTACGACAGGGTAGTGTACAATTGTAGAATAGTGTTGAAATTGTAATTACATATTATAGTTAGGTTATAACTGCAGTGGTAATAGTTAACATACTCAAGCGATTGAGCGATCAGCTTGTACGTTTTGTCGCTCGTTTGCTCAGAAGAATTAATAGTTTCTTAACGTGTAAATATTAATTATCATTTTGTTGAATTTTAAAAGTGTAGCACTTTCTTCAAGTGGGGAGATGTTGTCACAAAATGTCACGGGTAGAGCGTACTGGTCGTATATAGCTCTTGTAAGTTATCGGTTACACCCAAATCTATTGTTCGAGTTGAAACAATTTCACAATATTCATGATCTATTCATGTAAAAGCGTGCACATTTTAAGTGGCCGCCAGAGAGGCCGTGTCATAAGTTTAGTTTTGTGCTAATGCATGTAAACGTATAGGTATATTTTCCTTAAACGGCAAAATTGTATAAGGGGCCTCTCGTGTAGATTCAATGCTGTAGATTTAGCCACGTTTGTCACGGACTGAACGGGGGAAATAATGATTTCGGCGTAATGTTTGCTATAAAACCCATTGTCTTCTAGCTCTCGCCGGGATGATCAATAGTGCTTTGTTGGAACAGAGATTGGACGGCAAAATTCATAGGCAACATGTGGTTAGTAGTTTTATTAAACTTTTATCGTACATTTGTATTCAGTGGGCGGCGCCATCTTGTTTTGCGGTTACGACATCCGGTTAGCATTGATGTTTCTCAAACTTTAGACTAGCATATGATTTTGAAGTTACTTTATTAGATGTAATTATTGTAATTGATCATTAATTGTAAAACAATATTAATTTGATAACAGTGGATAATAGGTGCATTAGTTAACGTTTGCGTATAACTCAGTGATTGTAATACACGATTGTTAACATTAGTTAACAATGAGATGAGTGACAAGAATAAATGTTCGACGCGTATGCATAGCGTTGTGTAATGTGGTCATTAGTTGACATGCGTGCATGCATAACTCAGTGAGTGTAATATATGAGTAATTTGATCATGTTTATATTACATGTATTAGGGGCATTGATTAACAGCGACGTACATAGCGTATACATAGCGTTGTAGAATATGTATACATTGCTACTCATCATTAGTACAGCTTACATATATTGATTGAATAATGATTTGTTTGGGTAATGATAACTACGCAAGATTGTTATGTTTGTCAACCGACATCTAAAACGTATGTATAATTACAGCCTAAGCCATCCAGGGTTGGAAATAAGCCATCCAGGATATAAGCCATCCAGGGTTGGAGTAAGCCATCTAGGTTTGGATATCCAGGAGTGGAGCTAAGCTTCCACGATTAACGTTTACAAGCGGTGGAGACGGTCCCCGTACCTGCGCAGCCAGGCTTTACTAACGACAACCTCCGGGACACAAGGTGGGCCCGTTACCAACCCTCACTGGAGGAATATCACTCACAATCTCAGTGGAGGTTAACTATCATTGCAGAGCGTCATCAACCCTTACAGAAGGCATTTGATGACAATCATCCATTGAATTCGCGCATCATCATCTTCATGAGCTCTCGCGCATCACAGTTATCGCGCTAGATCAACATTGTTATAGCTTTAACAACACTTTAGTGTCTTAGACATTCAGTATTTATAACAATACTAAGAACGTCTTAAACGTTCATGAGAACATTCTTTTCATAGTTCATTTGTGTATTCGCTTGTTTTTTTTAGATAATTGTATATATATTAAACATATTTTAAAAGTTGCATTAAACTTATGTAAATGCATTCACTGTCATTGATTCTTTCCTGAGTTAGCCCAACCACTAAGGTCATCCTGTGACACCCTTATAATGGCTAAAGCATTTTCATTTTCGGGCGGGTGTTCCCCAAAGATAGCCGAGGTGGATGCAGGGTTGTAGCAATGCATCTCCAAATTAAAAATATAAAAGTAAAAACGTTCGTCGTCAAAAGTAAAACATATGTCAAAACGTCAAAAAACAACAACACGTAGGCTTGGATAAATGTTACACTAAAAAGGTTATCTTGATAAAAGTCAAGATAAGAACATGCATATGCATCAATAAACACACGAGCTACAAATAAAAAACTGTTTTTCTTAGTTATTACATTATTTAAGGGTATTGCGATTCATCAAAATATAACAGAGTTTAAACTTTAGCACCATGTTTTCGTATTTAAAGTCTATAAACACAAATAGAGTTTTCAACAGCTTACAGATTAACACTCTTAAAAGAACCGCTTTCGATGCACCATGGAAGTACATCAGATGAATTAGCAGTAATTTAACCTTCGACGTCGGAAGCGCAAGTAATTTTGAAACGGTGCTTCAATAAACAAATTATGCATTGGGTGTTTAACGGCTGATCAACACAGCATAATTATGTTTAAAGTTCTACTTGATTACAGTGTTCTTTTCACAACTGTATATTTTTAAATATTCTACAAACAGTCATCAATGAAGGGAAGTAGTATTAATAAGTACTGAAAAAGGTATCCGCTGGAAGCAACAAACACGTTCAAGAGAAAAAAGTGGCAGACTCGGTTTTATTAAGATTGATCATGAAAGGTAAATAAGGTGCGACACCTCTCAAGCTCCATAGTCGGTATTCTGCTTTAACGTCAAGAGATTGGGTTTCATTTAAAACTTAAAATGCAAAAGGAAGATTGTATTAGTCTTGTCAATAACTCCTCCGAATATAGAACGGAGAACTACAGCTGAATGTAAAACGGAGAACTGAAGTTGAATGTAGAACAGAGAACTAGAGTCGAATGTAGAACAAAGAAGTAGAGTCGAATGTTGAACGGAGAACTCAAGTTGAATGTAGAACAGAGAACTGGAGTCGAATGTAGAACGGAGAACTGGCTTCGAATGAATAACGGAGAACAAGTTTCAAATATAGAACGGAAAACTCAAGTCGAATGTAGAACGGAGAACTCAAGTCGAATGTAGAACGGAGAACTCAAGCTGAATGTAGAACGGAGAACTGGAGTCGAGTACAGAAAGGAGAACTCAAGTTGAATGTAGAACGGAGAACTGGAGTCGAATGCAGAACACGGAGAACTCAAATTGAATGTAGAACATCGAATGTGTCTACAGAAACCTAATAAAATATACAGAAGGGGGGAAAAAACGCGACACTGGAATTTCCGTTATATTGTATATACTGCACACTTTCACATACTATTATTCCAAAAAAATCCCAAGATGTTCTGTAAGAAAAAACTTGCAGTTAGTTAGAGAAAAGACACAACTCAACTGCGATGTTATAGACGTTTAATCACAGTACACTTTTTAACAAGAAATTCGTAATTGTTACAATTCCTACAGTATAGGGCGCAATACTGTATAGTGATGTTAATGTAAACATTTCTCTTTGAAAAATTGAGCCATTTCACTACTGTATTTAACGTAAAGAGTCTGCAAAACTTTGCAACCTAAGTTTGCTCACATGCTTGAGCCAAACGTGTACTCTGTCAATATTGAAACTTTGAAGGAATACTATTTGCTGTCTTATGTGTTGTTTCAGTGTTTTTTCCGAAAGGAAAGGTCTTACGCAGCCATGCATCATTCGATTGACAGCAACATATTCTACATACAATACATAGCGAAAATTCCCGTTTCGCGTTTCTTTTTCCCTTCAGTATAGTTTATCATATTCTGGTTACGGCATTGGTTTGTTTGATTTTGCTTCATATAAAACGTGAAAACTGTATCAGTATTGCTTTATTGTATATAATAGTACATAGCAACAACTATTCAGAAAGGATTTTAGTGATTCACGATATCAGTGAATTATTATTAATGATAAGATGAAATTAAGAAACATGTTTATGTAGACACCACTTGATTGTTATTCTATTTTAAATATAGTACATATACACATCTTGTTTCTATTTGTATTTAAAGTCTGATTTGAACAAAACCTGCAGAGACACAGTCAGCTGAGAACTGAAAAAAATGTCAAAAGTTGTATTTTTCGTGTTATTTGTTGAAAACAAACATATTTTAGACTTTTTTGCTTTAAAAAAAATTCGTAGCACGGAGAAATAGAGTCGAATGTAGAACGGAGAACACAAGTCGAATGTACAACGGAGAACTAGGTTCGAATGTAGAACGGAGAACTGCAGCTGAATGTAGAACGGAGAACTCAAGTCGAATGTAGAACGGATAACTACAGTTGAATGTAGAACAGAGAACTCAAGTCGAATGTAGAACGGAGAACTGAAGTCGAATGTAGATTGGAGAACTGGAGTCGAATGTAGAACGGAGAACTCAAGTTGAATGTCGTACGGTGAACTGGAGTCGAATTTAGAACGGAGAACTCAAGTTGATTGTAGAAGGAGAACTGGAGTCGAATGTCGAACGGAGAACTGGAGTCGAATGTAGAACGGAGAACTCAAGTCGAATGTAGAACGGAGAACTGAAGTTGAATGTCGAACGGAGAACTGGAGTCGAATGCAGAACGGAGAACTAAGTTTGAATGTCGAACGGAGAACTGAAGTGGAATGTTGAACGGAGAACTAAATTTGAATGTCGAACGGTGAACTGGAGTCGAATGTAGAACGGAGAACTGGAGTCGAATGTCGAACGGAGAACTGGAGTCGAATCTAGAACGGAGAACTCAAGTCGAATGTAGAACGGAGAAATGAAGTTGAATGTCGAACGGAGAACTAGATGTCGAATGTAGAACGGAGAACTCAAGTTGAATGTCGAACGGAGAACTCAAGTTGAATGTCGAACGGAGAACTGGAGTGGAATGTTGAACGGAGAACTAAGTTTGAATGTCGAACGGAGAACTGGAGTCGAATGTAGAACGGAAAACTGCAGTTGAATGTAGAACGGAGAACTCAAGTCGAATGTAGAACGGAGAACTGAAGTTGAATGTTGAACGGAGAACTGGAGTCGAATGTCGAACGGAGAACTCAAGTTGAATGTCGAACGGAGAACTGGAGTGGAATGTTGAACGGAGAACTAAGTTTGAATGTCGAACGGAGAACTTGAGTGGAATGTTGAACGGAGAACTAAGTTTGAATGTCGAACGGAGAACGTAGAACGCAGAGCCAACTTCACACACATTATATTGTCTTACTATATGTTTAAATAAGTGCCTAGGAAGTTTGAACAGATTCTGTTATTAGGAACATAACAAAAAGAAAAATATACCATTTATATATAATTTCATACAAAACTTGGCCTTTTAGCATAGGGGTTGGGTTTCAAAAACATTTTCTAAACAAGCACGGAGACCTATTATTTTTATTGCATTAACATTTTGTTTTTATATATGTTAAACTATGTGCTTAGAAAGTTTAAACAAATTCTCTTATTGGGAACATACAAAAAAAAGAAGGAAATTGTATCATTATGGGCTAATTTGTGCATAAATTGTGGTAATGATCTCAACAGGTTTTGTAAAAAATATTGGTTTTATATAAAGATGAGCTTTAAATGTTATTATGATTAAATGTTCTTTTCTTTAATACAATTTTAGAAGAATTGTGACCAACGAATAAATGATTAGACTTCAAAAATGTCTTATTTACCTATTTCATGGACTTGTTCAACTTTTTAGACAGATTGACATGATGGTGGCATTACACATTATTTTTTAAAATTTTAACAATAATGGTGACCTACCATTATATTTGCATTTTCTGTCTATATATATAACAGACTTACTGTACAAGAAAATCTCTTATGCAGAAAAAACTATAGAAAATGTCTTTAAATATTATTATAATCTTACACCGTATCATACAAGCTTTAAACGTTACTCCGTATCGTGCAGTTGTCTTTAAACGTTACTCCGTATCATGCAGTTGTCTTTAAACTTTACTCCGTATCATGCAGTTGTCTTTAAACGTTACTCCGTATCGTGCAGTTGTCTTTAAACGTTACTCCGTATCGTGCAGTTGTCTTTAAACGTTACTCCGTATCGGGCAGTTGTCTTTAAACGTTACTCCGTATCGTGCAGTTGTCTTTAAGCGTTACTCCGTATCGTGCATTTGTCTTTAAACGTTACTCCGTATCGTGCAGTTGTCTTTAAACGTTACTCCGTATCGTGCAGTTGTCTTTAAACGTTGCAGTTGTCTTTACACGTTACTCCGTATCATGCAGTTGTCTTTACACGTTACTCCGTATCATGCAGTTGTCTTTAAACGTTACTCCGTATCATGCAGTTGTCTTTAAACGTTACTCCGTATCATGCAGTTGTCTTTAAACGTTACTCCGTATCATGCATTTGTCTTTAAACGTTACTCCGTATCGTGCAGTTGTCTTTACACGTTACTCCGTATCATGCAGTTGTCTTTAAACGTTACTCCGTATCATGCAGTTGTCTTTAAACGTTACTCCGTATAATGCAATTGTCTTTAAACGTTACTCCGTATCATGCAGTTGTCTGTACACGTTACCCCGTATCATGCAGTTGTCTTTAAACGTTACTCCGTATTATGCAGTTGTCTTTAAACGTTACTCCGTATCATGTAGTTGTCTTTAAACGTTAGGCTACTCCGTATCATGCAGTTGTCTGTACACGTTACTCCGTATCATGCAGTTGTCTTTAAACGTTACTCCGTATCATGCAATTGTCTTTAAACGTTACTCCGTATCATGCAGTTGTCTTTACACGTAAACGTTACTCCGTATCATGCAGTTGTCTTTAAACGTTACTCCGTATCATGCAGTTGTCTTTACACGTTACTCCGTATCATGCAGTTGTCTTTAAAAGTTACTCCGTATCGTGCAGTTGTCTTTAAACGTTACTCCGTAGCATGCAGATGTCTTTACACGTTACTCCGTATCATGCAGTTGTCTTTACACGTTACTCCATATCGTGCAATTGTCTTTAAACGTTACTCCGTATCATGCAGTTATCTTTAAACGTTACTCCGTATCATGCAGTTGTCTTTAAACGTTACTCCGTATCATGCAGTTGTCTTTACACGTTACTCCGTATCTTGCAGTTGTCTTTACACGTTACTCCGTATCGTGCAGTTGTCTTTACACGTTACTCCGTATCATGCAGTTGTCTTTACACCTTACTCCGTATCATGCAGTTGTCTTTAAACGTTACTCCGTATCATGCAGTTGTCTTTACACGTTACTCCGTATCATGCAGTTGTCTTTAAAAGGTACCTCCGTATCATGCAGTTGTCTTTAAACGTTACTCCGTAACACGTGTTTAAGAAGTTCCAATACAATTATTTTGTTGATAATAAAACGATAGAATAAAAAGTCGACCTAAATTCCCATTCCCATTCCCATTCGTGGTATGCTCGAACAGCATTCCATTGTAAGTGACGACTGAAACGAGTGACTGTACAAATTGTGATTGTGTTTGTTGCTGCCAACGGTCCAGTATGACGGTTGCCTTAAAATGCAAATGGAACGCGCAAACTATTTTGAATTTTAGATTTCTCGTTGCAATTTTCAGTTTTGCGTCTCAGTTTATTACGTTCTAATATCTTAAGCATTGCTATTTCGAATTCAAACTGCATATGTCTTCAATAGCATCGAGGCAACTAGGACACATCAAAAAATCATTTTCATGTTAGTATGAAACCGCGGATGTTGTTTTTTTCTTCTGTAAAAATATGTGTTTAGGTACGATATACGCTGCGCTATATCTATGCATGCGTTAAATTTGTTCGCTTAGATGAAACACGGATTATGAAATATAAAGAAAGAATTGGATTCAATACGGATTTAAATGCTTTAAGTGTCGTTTTCCATCAAACCGGCAATAGGTTATCTTAGTTGATTGCATTTTGAACAAGCGCGTATTCAGTGCTGGTAAGCGATTGTATTTGGCATATGGTTAGTTCTTATCTTAGATTGTTGACACTTACCATTTAATATATTCGACTTGACAGAAAATAGGCAAAGAACAGGTTAAACTATCCACACGAAAACACTTATCAAGAGTATTCGTCACGGTCGCTCAACACAGCTGCCATGGTGACGCAAACTGTAAATATGCATACACATGACCAGGAAATGTCGTCTGTATATCCGCTTTTAAGGATTATACTATTTTCTTTGAATTTCACCTTTTAGATCGTTGTTTTCCTTGCCGTCCGACATCCAAAAGAACCAACTTGACTAATGTGAACTAAAGTATGGCATTTTCTAAACCGCTTATTTAATGTTTATAAAATTGTGTTGCACTGGATTAAACATGCTGTATTTCAAAATTGTCAATCGATGCATTTAACAGTTCATAATGGGATCTGCTTTTTATGAACCACTTCGTCTAAGATAGAGATCTACTATATGAATACGGTACTCTATATACAGTCGATACTCTATATACAGTCGATACTCTATATACAGTCGATACTCTATATACAGTCGATACTCTATATACAGTAATACTAACCTTCTGTACATTCATACTTCCTAATGTGATGATGGTGACACATTGTTCGACAGTTTACGACGTTACAACTTCAAAAGTACCTTGTCCGTTGTCTGTGTGATAATTTGTTGTACCTTGTCCGTTGTCTGTGTGATAATTTGTTGTACCTTGTCCGTTGTCTGTGTGATAGTTTGTTGTACCTTGTCCGTTGTCTGTGTGATAGTTTGTTGTACCTTGTCCGTTGTCTGTGTGATAGTTTGTTGTACCTTGTCCGTTGTCTGTGTGATAGTTTGTTGTACCTTGGCCGTTGTCTGTGTGATAGTTTGTTGTACCTTGTCCGTTGTCTGTGTGTTAGTTTGTTGTACCTTGTCCGTTGTCTGTGTGATAGTTTGTTGTACCTTGTCCGTTGTCTGTGTGATAGTTTGTTAGTCAGTTTGACATGGATAACTATACTTAATAAACGTTGTTTAGTACATAAGAGTTTGTTCACTACTTGTTGGTCCAGAGATCTCTCACATTCCACATTATCGGAACCAATCAGATTGCAGATTGTGGCATTTGTTACATACTATGTTATATCGTTGTCTACTTTGTGTCTACTGAACTGAAGATTCAGGGTTCAAGCCTTACATAAGGCAACGTTTTTTAAACCATGCGATGTTAGGATGTTTAAAAAAATATGAAATACTACGGAATACATCTGATTGGTTCCGATAATTTGGCATTTCAGTACTCTGTACACGTAGAAATGTTCCACGAAGTTTTATGAAGCCGCCTCCGTAATGACAATAATATATACGGTAGTACTACGTACTACTCCTTACGTGCAATATATGTATATTCAATTATTAGTTCGTATTAAAATATGGTTTAATACAGGACTAAGAATGTTTTCATGGGAAGTCGAAAGGATTAAAAGGTTGATAACTGGAAAACGTTTACATACGTTTACATACGTTTACGTGAAACTTGTAGCAAGTCCTCTCCTTTCATACTCTTTTTATTATCCTAAGAAACGTAAACGTAGATATAAAAGTCGGTAGCATTCAAAGACCATAGTCGTTGGGGTTTAAACCTGGTTCTAGAGTGCATCAACCCTACCTCACTCTTACCCTAGTGTCGTTCCAATAAAACGGAACGGTGTACATAAAGATAACATACAAGGCAGCATTACTAGGCAATTTAACTATAATAATTGTAATGTATATATGAATATAAAAAGGGAAAGCATAGAAAGCCAAAATCAAGTGCTCACTGGCATGGCAAAAGCTAGAGCAAGACAATCAACCGTTAATGATACAAGACTATATTTAAGACGAACGGCAAACGCTACCGTCCTTTGAGGATGTAGGTAAACGTCACCATAGGGTCCACAATCTGTCCGGGTCATCGCACAATCAGAGGAAACCATAGTGGCGACCTGCAAATGGGTCAAGCACTATACAGGCAGTGCGTTATAAAATGATAGGGTCATAACCTATTTGTGTCACCTTTTCGAAGAAAAACGCGATACGTACGGATCACTTTTTCCGTCAGTCCGTCACGAAAACTAACGTTGGCTATAACTTTCTCATTTCTTCATATTTCTTCATCAAACTTGCAATATATACTCACCAGGACGCCATCGACATGACCATACTAACATATAAAGGTCGAGGTAGCACTGAAGGTCATTATATGGGTTAAATACTCATTTTTGTTCTTCACGAAAACTTAGTCAGGCCACTTTGTCAAGGTCATTTATCTGGGTAAAAAAAAACTGGTTATATTGACAAAAGGCTGAAAGGCGACACACGTGTTCCACGGAACACCCGTCTAGAAAATAAGTTATGTATGATTATGGACGAATAAAGAGTGTATGATTATGACCAAGGATCTTACGAAGTTTGTAAATCACATCACCATCGAAGTCGTGTTGTTCTAGTCGTTGTCGCAGAAGAGTTCTGAAATAACTTTTATATTTTAAATATACGAGTTTATGACCCTATCATTTTGCAACGCACTGCATGCTTGGTTGTGGACCCATTCGCCACTATGCTTTCCTCTTTAATTGTGCGATGACCGGACAGGCTGTGGACACTACGATGACGTCTACCTAAAGCCCAAAAGGACAGTGACGTTTGATGTTTGGTTGCAATCTTGTCTTGTCGTGCCCTCATTAGTTTGTTCTCTTGTTGCTCTGGGTTCTGCCAAGTCATTGAGTACCTTCTTTGTGGCTTTCTAGGCTATTGTCTTTTTTTATATTTATATATACACGAGCATCTTTGTGTTTTACTTATATTGCCTATTAATGCTGCCTTGCTGGTTAGAGAATAGTACATGTACTTTATTTACACTTTCCCGTTTTACTGGGATGACAGTAGGGTAAGTTTGAGGTTGGTTGCACCCTAGAACCTGGTTTAAACCACCAGCGGCCTTTTTTGCCACTGACCGTTCCAAGGCGGTAGCCCTATTGTCAACCCTTTTGTGTTTGTGATATCTTATTTGGCCTTTTATTCATCTTTAAAGTTGTTCTTTGTTTCTGTATATATTTCTGGTTGACTGTCGTCCTTGAATGCTACTTTTCCTGTTCGATTTTTATATCTATATATCATGATAGTCTTGCGATATAACATTTTGCAAAGTTTTTTCGAAGTTTATGGTAACGGTAGCACTGATGGAGTACCTTCTTAGCTATACAAATATTACGAATATGAAAGTCATCAACTCGACTACAAGCTCTAGAAAAACGAATAAGCTGAGAAACATAGAACACATAAGAAGTAGCTCGGCTTAGTCGGGCTATTTACTAATATAATACAATCATCTGTCGTCATGTTTTACTGATTATTTCTCCATTTTCATTAGAGAGTGGAAAAAGGGGAGAAGAAGCGACAGTATCAGATGTTAGCTTTGTTGTGTTCTTTAAGACATATAGCCCAGTTCGGTAACATGGTTTGCTTCCCTTTAATGGGAAATATGTCATATTTTCAACTTCCTGTGAGCAAATTACTTTTCTTATTTTAAAACCGAAGAGCTTATAAAAACATATTTCCCAACGCTAACTGGTCATTGAACAAGAGCTGTCGGAGAACAGCGCAGCTCCACTATTCGATTTTTCAGAGAACAATACATTCTTTAGCCAGTATATACCATCAGAAAACAGGGCAAAAACAATGTGGGGTTGAGGTGGTGGGGCGGGGCGGGTATGGAAACTCGGACCGATATAAAATTATTGTTAGAATCTCATACAAATTATAGTAAAATTTGCGACAGGGTATGACTCTTGTTTTTTTATCCGTTTTAAATGTGTGGTCGAAAGGCAACTCGGGCAGGGAGAGGATGAGAATCTAGCAATTTTTATTGTGGCCTCATTTCAGTTTTTTGTTATTGATATTTCACGTGTATCTGAAGTTAATCTAAATTGTTTTATATATAAATGATTGGGTTCAAATTAAAAAAAAATTAATATCCAAATAATGGAAGATAAAAATGAAAACAATTCCACTCCCCCTGTCCTCCATGTGAGTGGAGCCCATAAACCAATTGGGGGAGGGGGGGGGGGGGGCAGGGCGGGGGCGCATCATCATTGATATAGGTGTAGATTTGATAAAACAAAACAACACAGACACATGTAAAAATAAATAAAAATACATTCGTGCGGTGGTGATGATGGGGTGGTGGGATAGTCTGGTGTGGGGGTGAAACATATTGATAAATTGATTAAACAAAACAACACAGATATAGGTGTAGATTTGATAAAACAAAACAACACAGACATAAGTTAAAAAAACACTAAAAAAATGCATCGGTCTGGGCGGTGGTGATGATGGGGTGGTGGGATGGTTGGTGGTTGAAGGGGGGGGGGGGGTGGGGGGGGGGTTGGGGGGGGGTGAAGAAACATATTGATACATTGATAAAACAAAACAACATAGAGATATGCAACAAAAAGAAAACATTCGGATGGTGGTGATGATGGGGTGTTGGGATGGTTGTGGGGTGGGGGCGAAACATATTGATAAACTGATGAAACAAAACAACACAGATATAGGTGTAGATTTGATAAAACAACACTGACATATGTAAAAAATAAAAAATACATTCGGGCGGTGGTGGGTTGGGTTGGGGTGGGGTGGGTGGTGTGGGGATAAATATCGGATGGAAAATGGAAAGAAAAACAATTCGGCTTCCGGGGGTGGAGATGGGGTTAGCGGGGACGTAAATAGATATATGTGTAAAAAAATTACTAAAACAACACAGAAATATATAAAAAATAAATCGGGCTTCGAGTGTGGGAGGGGGTGGATGGTGGCAACAAAGCTATATGTGTAAGAAGCATTGAACAAAACAACTCAGAAATATGAAGAAAAAATATCGGGTTGGATGGGCGGCCGGGGGGGGTGGGGATGGGCGGGGAAGGAGAAGGCGGGAGCCCATGCCCCAATATGGGTGAAGTATGATTAAGATGCATAATGCTATAAGAAATCCCAAACCAACATTATAGATATATACCACAGCTTACACGCAGACCTTGATCTGCCTTTATTGCACATTTTACGGGCCATCACAATTTGGGTTCCATGGGAGCCCAGAATTTGTAGAAGACAAAATTACTTGCACAACCCTTTACAACATAATTCCCACATGAATTTAGTTGAGCTAGGACAAGAAATGTAAGAGATATAGACCTGTAAGCACAGCTTACACGCACAGTTTGTTGTAAAATGAGACACATTTTAAGAGCTGTCGGAATTTTGGTTCCATGGGAGCCCAGGGATTACAGGAACCAAAATTACTTAAGCAGCCCTTAAGATAACCTTAAGATAATGCTATAAAGAAGGTCATGGCCAAATTTTGTTGTGCTAGGATAAGAGATGCATGAGATATAGACTTGTAAACACAGCTTACTCGCAAAATATGTTGTGAAATGGGACACATTTTAAGGGCTATCAGAATTTGGGTTCCATGGGAGCCCATAGGTTACAGGAACCAAACTCATTTATGCAGTCCTTAAGATAGTGCTTTAAGGAAGCCCATGACCAAATTTGGTTGTGTTAGGATAAGAAATGTAAGAGACATATACTTGTAAACACAGCTTACACGCAAACCTTGCTGTGGGACGCCGACACCGCCAACGCCGACGCCGGGGTGATTACATAGCTCTCTTATTCTTCGAATAGTCGAGCTAAAAAGCATGGAAATCTTGCTTATTTACTGCTGACATGCTACATGACCGAGAAGTTCAGGTATATAAGTTGAGGCCAGATTAAAGTTATTTCTTTGTTAAGCATTGCTATATAGAATGTTATCTAGGTTATAGCTAAAATAATACAATGTACTTGACTTCAATGAAGAAACATATATGTTAAAAATGTATCTGTACTAAATACAAAACTTTTCTGGTAGTTCTTTTTTGTTTTTAAAACCAAAACACAATTAATGAAAAACCTGCTTTATATATTTACTTCATACAAAAGCTTTATTGAGCCTCGTCATCCGATATTTAATTGAATAACACAATTTGCTCATGCAATGTATGTACAGTAAGGGTTCATACTATTATGCAAATTATTACTCTTGGACATGCAGGGTTGTAATATCCAACTTCCTGTAAGCAAATCGTGTGCTATTTTAAAGGGTCATAATCTTTTTAAGTAATTACCGAACTCTGCTATAGCATAAACCATACATGGTACAAAAAGAAAGGATTGCTGATGTTCAATATGTCGTCCAGATACCGAGAGGTGTCATTAAAGGCTTCAATTACATTGCTGCCTGAAAATCGGATGAAAGACTCGAATCATGAAATCTCTGTCATAACAATGCAAAAACAAATGCGACACGAGGTGCACAGTTCGTACTTATAGGAATACAAACGCTTTGTCAATAAAAGGAAGTTCTATACCTGACGAAAATAAATGCTTCACAAACTTCTTGGCAAGTCCACAACTTTAATATTACTACAGGCCAAAAATGTAGTTTGTTCTCTAGTGATTTTTTAATGAGAACAAGACGTTTGTATTTGATAAGGTGATGTGGTAAGGTTAGGGCATAGTTAGCCATATTGCCAACCCGTTTATGTTTGTGATATGTGAGGCTTAAATACACTAAATATTTCGCCATTGTCTTCCATTGTTATCTGACCATGTTTAGAAACGCATCAAATAACCTCTGGTGACTTTGTTTTGTTTTCCATACAAATAAAAAACATATCTTTTTGACAGAAATTAAGACATTGTGAGGAAACGTTGCCAGAATCACTCTAAAATAGTCTAAAATTCTGAAAATGAAACAATGTCTTTGTTTATGAGTTCAGCTTGCATATTTGAACAATAAATTCTAAATAAATCATGGTTTATGAAAAGTGCATGATTTGCCCTTCTAGGTTATATTAGCCTAAATGGTTCTCCATGCCCCTTCCATAGTAAAACGAGGATGTTGGCAACCTGCTAAAACACAAACCTCGTTAAAACTGTGGGAAACATACGTTATCATGCAAATAAACATGTCTGCGATTAAACACCAACAAGGAAATCGGGGAGGGTGGTGTTGTGCGGTGAATATCTTCAAAGAAAGATTTCTTTCGCTGTATACTAACAACGTGTCAAAGGTCAACTTTACAACCTTACAACACTACAGTAAGGGCTGCATAAGTAATATGGTTCCTATAACCCTTGTTTGCTTATATTATGATCTAGCGGGTTGCATAATTAATTTTGTCTTTTATAAAATCTGTGATCCCATATAATTCATATTGTGATGGACCATAAAATGTGCAATAAAGACAGATCAATGTATGCATGAACGATGTTGACGATATGTGTTTGTGCGTGTGTGTGCGTGCGTGCGTGTTTGATAGTGTATGTGTTTCTTAGAATATGATTTAGATTGTTGGGATCAACTCAAGGACAGACTCAAGGACAGACACATGTTACAGCATGTTACAACAAACCTGTTGTTACAATGTTAGTTCAAACATTTTAGCCACCATTTCAGATAGCGTTGAATATTTCAGATTAAACATACTTATGATTGTATAGAACAACATATACCAGGAGGACATTTATTATGAATACGTTATTATAACGAAACGTTACAAACAATACCATACACTTAAAACAAATTGCCTCTTTGAAAATAAAAAGTCGGTATATTTATGAGACATGATATCGACTATTTTCAAACGCCGGTGGTTCGCGCCATATCCTTTTTCGACCGCTTTTTCGACCGAAACAGGGAGCGAACTCAACCGTCACACCAAAATGGTCGCTCATTGGCAACTGGTTCCCACTTCCGTCTGGTACCACAAGTTGGTCAAACACTCTCTGTTAATGATAAAATGGGAATGAAATGCTGACAGAAATCAAAAGCATAGTAGTGTTATACTAGTATTATCAAAACCGATCTGCAACACTGATTAACCGTTATTCAAAGGTAAGTTATATGATGTAAGCATGTATATTTCGGATCATCAGAATATATTTAGAATTTCAATATCATCATGTTTTACTGTAAATATATAAATTTTATGTCTGGGTGCTCCACCATATTTGTTTGCAATAATAAACACTCGAAATGGACGTGCTGATAAGGACTAAATTAGGTTACATTGCACCATTGAATTTCCTTCTTTGTTTTATATAGGACGAATGTATATCAAGAGATAAAAAATGCGCATTTTTCTCCGTAGATAATTTTAAAACACATATCAATCAAACGATCGAGCGTCCGCCAATATAAAAATGCAATAAAAACAGGGGGTCATGTATCATGTAAGAACAAGCCAATCTGTTGAATGACGTCACGTTCAATTTTGACACGTCACAGATAGATTTACCCCATTTCTACTTTCGCTTTACTGTCTATGTCAATTATAATTAAATATCTCAAACAAACACTAATCAATGTTCACAATACATCATTTGGCTGAATTATAGGTAATACTAACAAAAAAGCAATCAAAAGTATGCATTTTGTATCACTAGTAAGGCAGGGAAACGTTTTTTATTAGGCACTATTTGACTATACACCACGGAAGCACAAACGCAATGGTGCAATGTAACCTAAATAAGTATACTAAAAAGGCATACCTCGATTTTCCGAAATTTCATATCAACCCCGAAAAAGAAATGATCCCTGACAGGATTGTCATTTGTCATGCTGTCGTTGTTATATATGTTTTCTGTACCATCACAAAAGGTACAACTTTCGACTGACTTTGTCCTAAATGCTGTCTTCAGTAGATTGTAATCCTCTGAAAGGTGACATAAATCATGCATTACAACATATCGGAACTATTGTTTTATTATGTTACACTGTTTTATGCATGTATTATGTCAATATTTATATTTATAAACATAAATGCATCTATTCTAGTAATGCTTTTGGTAAGCATCTATTATAGTAATGCTTTTGTATGCATCTATTCTAGTAAGGTTTTTGACATGCATCTATTCTAGTAATGCTTTTGGTATGCATCTATTCTTTTGGTATGCATCTATTCTAGTAATGCTTTTGGTATGCATCTATTCTAGTAATGCTTTTGGTATGCAGCTATTCTAGTAATGCTTGTGGTACGTCCAAGCCCTATATTCTCGAAATTTGCTCAGCCAATATCCCATTCTCAAGCTCAAAATTCAAATACTTATTTTAGCTATAACCTGTTTAATGAATTTGTGCTTATATTCTTTTGTGTAAAATTTCAAGTAACTGAATAAACATTTAAAATTTTAAAAAATTATAGCTGAAAACGTTTCGGAAATACGGCGCCATGTCACGCACGTTTATATTGCTGAAAGTAAATATAGCTCTTCCAGCTTATCTTGTGGCATGTCTAGTTTTATATTGATGAGCGTAAATGAATAATTATATTCTAGTAACGCCTGGAGTACGTCCATGTTTATATTGATGAGCGTAAATGAATAATTATATTCTATTAATGCCTGGGGTACGTCCATATTATGAGCGTTAATGAATAATTATATTCTAGTAATGCCTGGGGTACGTCCATGTTTATATTGATGAGCGTAAATGAATAATTATATTCCAGTAATGCCTCGGGGGACGTCCATGTTTATATTGATGAGCGTAAATGAATAATTATATTATAGTAATGCCTGGGGGACGTCCATGTTTATATTGATGGGCGTAAATGAATAAGTATATACTAGTAATGCCTGGGGTACGTCCATGTTTATATTGATGAGCGTAAATGAATAATTTTATTCTAGTAATGCCTGGGGTACGTTAATGTTTATATTGATGAGTGTAAATGAATAATTATATTCTAGTAATGCCTGGGGGACGTCCATGTTTATATTGATGAGTGTAAATGAATAATTATATTCTAGTAATGCCTGGGGGACGTCCATGTTTATATTGATGAGTGTTAATTAATAATTATATTCAAGTAATGCCTGGGGGACGTCCATGTTTATATTGATGAGTGTTAATTAATAATTATATTCAAGTAATGCCTTGGAGACGTCCATGTTTATATTGATGAGTGTAAATGAATAATTGTATTCTGGTAATGCCTGGGGGACGTCCATGTTTATACTGATGAGTGTAAATGAATAGTTATATTCTAGTAATGCCTGGGGGACGTTCATGTTTATATTGATGACCGTTAATGAATAATTATATTCTAGTAATACCTGGGGGACGTCCATGTTTATATTGATTAATTGAATTGAATTGGGTTTTAAGGCGCACCAACACATGAAAAGGTTATAAGACGCCTAACAGGCATGAACATGGCAGGCTCATCTTCCATGTACATCGAGATAAAATATGGAAAATGGGCCTAGAACCTTCTCACCCTAAACTGCAGAGTTGCTGCAAATTCTATCGCAGAAACTCCATTTACGCTGGAGCCAAATTTATTGGTTTTCTGCCACTGCTCTTTTGATGCGAGCGAGAAAGCACCTGAAACAATTCAGGGATCATGATGAAAACCTTTAATGAACATGAACAAACAATTATAAAATGAACATGAATTTGGGGGGATTCTACCCCTCTGCCTACCCCTCCAAAGGGATCTGCAGTGAGTGTAAATGAATGATTATATTCTAGTAATGCCTGGGGGACGTCCATGTTAATATTGATGAGTGTAAATGAATAATTATATTCTAGTAATACCTGGGGGACGTCCATGTTAATATTGATGAGTGTAAATGAATAATTATATTCTAGTAATACCTGGGGAACGTCCATGTTAATATTGATGAGTGTAAATGAATAATTATATTCTAGTTATGCCTGGGGAACGTCCATGTTAATATTGATGAGTGTAAATGAATAATTATATTCTAGTTATGCCTGGGGAACGTCCATGTTAATATTGATGAGTGTAAATGAATAATTATATTCTAGTAATGCCTGGGGAACGTCCATGTTAATATTGATGAGTATAAATGAATAATTATATTTTAGTAATGCCTGGGGAACGTCCATGTTAATATTGATGAGTGTAAATGAATAATTATATTCTAGTAATGCCTGGGGAACGTCCATGTTAATATTGATGAGTGTAAATGAATAATTATATTCTAGTAAAATGTAATTCCTTCATTTTTTCATTCATAATTATTGATACGTGCACTAATAATCAGTTGTATTATTGTATCAAAGATCGCCTTAACATAAATGTATCTACATTTATTTAAATAATCACAATTTTAAAACGTGACATATGTGTTTTAAGAATAGCATCACGGATATGTAACGACCCGAAAGTTAAAGTCACCGGTTAACGTCGATTTTCAGTTAGTTAAAAAGAAGGCATTTAGATAAAAAAAAAAATTTTTTTTTTTAAAAAAATGGCCACACACGGGTTTGAACGCTTTTGAAGCTGTAAAATGTTTCATATTTCTACACTTTGTATTGTCTGCGTCGCATTTAATTAATTTCTAAATTTGGATTTGCAGATAGGCAAAAATGAGAAATTTGGTCCAATAGAAATCACAGCATCCAAACGCGGTGGGTGCCATTAGTAGGTCGATACTGCAGCACAAAGAGCAAATTAAATATACAATGATAAGGAAAACACACAACACAACGAGTGGTGAAAACAGGGTTACATACTTCGAACGACCAGCAGGCAATAAGGCCCACTGGTTAGCTTAAATACACAACCTCGCTGTTATTCTGTCTTTAGCGCTCAAATTGAAAATAATGTGTAAATAAAAGTACATCATATCAAAAGGAAGTATGTAACCATAACATCCACATCCAGAGAAATTAGGAAACGATACACCTATGTGTTATTGTACAGCTATATAAAAACATAATAAGAAACACTTCATGATGTATCCAGAATTGTACAGCAAAACCATAAAAATTGTAGCCAAATAGAAAACCAGTCTAGGGTACGACCCGAGGGACGAAAGTTCATGCATCAACCTCCCCTTTCCGGGTTTCAGAAAGTGCAATGATAGAGGCCCAGGACGTCGTCCGACCATCGTACAAGAGTAAATAAGTGTAGAGATTGACTATAAAGTGGTTAATCACCAAGCATTGTGTGCGTTAATACCAAAGTGCAGTATCCCTTTTAAAACTCGAAACAGTGACAAATTTGGCTAGATTTTGAATGGGTCTCTACACTTTTGATCATATGGAGCAGTCTCGATAAACGGAGCTGCCTTGTTTAATGTCACTTTTTTTTTGTCATGACCCGATTGAGAATCGAATCCCGCGACCCCTCGAGCAGTCACGAGTACAACCAAACATTTCTTTTTAAGACTGTGTCTGGGCAGCGCATTTCATATTAAATTAACAATAACATGTAGATTGCAATTTTAAATAATCAACTAACGCAGATTAAACAAATCCGGCTTCGTAAAATATTGACGCTAATCTGTCACACTATCAAGAAAAGTCAGTGACCTAAAATAAAGATTGTCTCCATATGTTTAATATGTTTTTAATGAACTCCCAATTTTTTAGATGATATTTTGGAATACATGTACTGACCAGTACATTTATGACGAATTACGAACATAAACATAAAATATGTATCTCATTTAAAGTTTACTTATATGCTTACAGCAAAATCTTTTGACAGTACATCGACGCAAATCGACGCAAATCTGTCACTTGGTTTTCGTTCAGAATCACTTCCTCGTTTGAAGTTTTCGCCTTAGGGTACGTGTTTATTGAAGTTCATAAACTCGACGGTAAAAAGCGAACTCTGCATGTACAACATTCCAGTCATTTTTGACGGGGTTATTTTTCACTGTGTCGCTTCTTCTTTTGACGAGAAGTATACTGCTTTATCCCGCTATGTGAAATTTACGGTTCAACACTGCTATATGAAACACCATCAAAACACATATCATGTTTAAAACTATCGGTTAAACAAAGGAGACGATTGAAATCATATCATGTTTTATTTAAAGATTTCAGCGCTTCCGTTGTCGAGGGGTTAACGACGCTGCGTTGTAAACCTTCTCGGCTTTTACCGCTGCGGGTTCAAAATTGAGAAAGTGTCGATTCTTACGGATGGTGGGAGCTATACAGTACTGGTTCTACCCAGAAATAAGTGCGTGGCCGGCCTCCACCACAAGAAATCGACCGTCTGACATAGCCTAAAATGACGTTAAACACCACACATAGAAAGATATCAAAGAAAATGCAATATTACGATTCATATCAAATTTCCTCAGTTACGAATAGTTGCATGCCACTAACTAGAATAAATCAATATAAACATAGACGTACCACAGGCATTACTAAAATAGCATCGTTTACGTTCTTAAAGCAACACATCATATCACAGAGGGTGAACTAATACATGGGGTCTCATAACAGGCTAACAATAAATTGAATTTAGGGATAACATATAACAAAAACATTTAACAGTTAATATTATTTCACAATAAAAAAATATGAATTAGGTCAGTAACAACATAACCGATATAACCCTTGGCCCGCTACCACCCCCCTCCCCCCCCCCCCCCCCCCACACACACCCACCACACACAAACTCCCCCAATCACAATAATAACCTACTCCTTGTAAACTGTCAACTTTAAAGGGAGTACATCAGGATTTTCATGGGGGTCTAGGTGTCGGACTAAAAATTGACAAATATTAATATTTTCTATACTGAATGTCCTAAACATAATGAATGAGCCTAAAAATGATCCATTATTTGCCAAACAAATTCATTCTGCACAGTAATATGTGCTATCCTAGGTGACGCACCAGGGTTAATTTCAGCATTTTCGTCCGATTCCGTCCTAGCTATATGGTGTTTCAAAGTTTAGATAGTAACACAATGGTTCTAACATCATATTTTGATTGATATAAGTGTTTTATCATGAACTGGAATATTTTTATGATTTAAGATGTTTCATGAAAAATCCTGATGTACCCCCTTTAATTGTGTGTTTTACTGTCGCTTACCACAATACAATACATACACATACTACTTGCACATAATGTTTTAGCTACATTGAATGAAAAATGTCAACATGAATCGTGACTTACTAAACTGTGTCTCGTCCTGATCTCCAGTTATCCCCTCCGGGCCAGTGTTAAAATCTCCCATAAAAATCAGTTTCTTGACGCCTGAAAACATCTGGATGAGGATATTGACCTCATGTTCACGCTGGTCTGCGTATGAGGTGAATCCTAGAGGTCTTAGCTGCACTAAATGAGGAAAACATATGAGACGTCATTAACAATTCACTAGAAGTTTGGCCAATTGGGGCATATAAGCGAGTTACAAAGCGGTCTTTTTATTTGGAAATATTATTGATACCATTAGGGATATTGAGAGCTTCATTTGTGTAAATGTCTGCTCTTAAAACACGTTTAATGCAAAATCTTAGCGTAGTGGTGTATTTATGATGTGGTGTATTACATGGTCAGAGTATTAACTTTCATACCTCATCCAACCCCTTCTCCAAGAATCGAAAACGGGGTTGGCTGGGGTATGAAATAAAACCTAAAATTTGTATTAAACAATTTGCATATTGTAAAATTAAAACGGCAATTTTAATGTTATCGTGTTTTTTCAATTGTTTCGCAATCGATGTAAAAGAAATGTGTTTAAACTATAAAAACACAACGCAACTGTTCAAATATATACATGTATTTGTTTATGTATTATTGTATTATGTATATGTTATTTACGTTTATATATTAACACAAATATGCATATTTTGTCAAACGGCAAAAGAAACATAATACAAATAAGTCTAAGAACTAATAAATACTTTGAATCCATAACATATAAAACTCGTGATCACGTTTGATTCGATACGATTTATTCGAAAAGACGACGAACGAAAAAACGAAAGGACGAAAAGACGCCAATTGCAGCGCGAAAAGACGACAGAACGAAAAAATGACGGAACGAAAGAACGAAAAGACGTCAAATGCAGCGCGAAAAGACGACAGAACGCCACGCGAAAAGATGAAAAGACGACACTTCAGCCGCGAAAAGACGCCATTTGATATTGTCGTGTTTTCGTTATTTCATGTGGTCTTCTGTCGTCTTTTCGCGATCCATTTGTCGTCTTTTCGTTCTGCCGTTCTGTCGTCTTTTCGTTCTGTCGTCTTTTCGCGCTGCATTTGGCGTCTTTTTGTCCCGTCATCTTTTCGTTCTGTCGAAAATTGTGCGAAACAATTTGTTGCTGATGCAATACTTACGTTCTGTATAGAAGCCAAAATTCTCAGACAAATGGGTACACACTGCTGTAGTCTTGCCATCAAACTGAAAAAGATAGTGTGTTTGTTTGTTTGTTTGGTGTTTTACGTCTTTTTCAACCAATGTAAGGTTATATCTGACGGTTGATTTTTTTGTGTAGAGGCATACCACCCACTACCAGTACTGTACACCTCCAGCCATCCATCCGAAAGAATCGACACTTCCTCGCTTACAAGTCCATATCCCAGAGGAATTCGAACCCGCAGCGGTGAGAGGCGAGAAGGTTTGCAACGCATCGTCTTTAACCCCTCGGCCACGGATAAGCAGATACATAGAGTCAATTTAGAAAAGTACAAATGTAAGTGTGCTCACTAGAAATACATAATACATATAACATTCTAGGTCTGACTGCCCAGTCCATAAACTGGCATATGGACCTCAGCACCATGCATTATCTGTTAAATATTTATAAGGAACATAGACAAAAGAAAAGCATATGTGCTAGGGGTGGTGAGAGGTGTTGCAATATTTATTGACATTCACACTGGCGATTTGTTTAATGCTGTGTGACGGCTGTAAAAAGTCGCCCAACTACAAATCAGTAGTGTTATTACTTACTGGTCCTTTGGGATCATCAAGCTCAATCTGTATGGCTTTAAAGTAGAATACCACTTGGTGCTAGTGGCGTGAGAGGTGTTGTACCTTATATTACTCTCATGAACAGATGCAATAAAACTGAGTATGCTACTTTTCTCTCTTGTTTGTGTTTGTGGCTTCCAATGGATGCATTTTCAGTAGTTATTGTATAGCCAGTAACAAACGGGTGTCAACATTTTCTACATCTTCTGGCTTCAGATATTATCGATACAATGTACCTTTCAATAAAAGTTATATATCACATTATAATTAAGGCAACATAGCAATAATGTCTTATTCCAGTACCCACTAACAACTGCACATGAATGCACAGGTCATAAGCAAGCCGGGGAAAGAGGCATAGGAAACTAAACTTTGCACAGTTTTATTATCATAACCCTGATCTACTTTTAATTTTAAAATATAAAAGTAATTTAAGAACTCTTCAGCGACAAGGACTATCACAATTGACTTCTGTCGTGAAGTGATTTACAAACTTGTTAAAAAGTTTATCAAAAGAGGTTAGACCCTATCATTTTGCAACGAACAGCATGTTAAGTGGTGGACCCATTTACAGTACACCACTATGCCTTCCTCTTTGATTGAGCGATGGCGAGCTTTTAGTTTGTGGCTTTCTATGCATTTTTATATTCATATGTGCATGATATTTATGTGTTATAATTATATTGCGCCTTGTTTGTTAGAGAATATAACCTGGCGGTGATTTATTTTTACACTGTGCTGTTTTATTGGGATGAAATTAGGGTAAGAGTGAGGGTTTGGTGTACCCTAAAGCCTGGTTTAAACCCTCTGCGACCTTTTTGCCACTAACCGATCCAAGGCGGCAACCCTATTGTCAACCCGTTGGTGTTTGTGATGTTATGTCATTTAGCAGACAGACAGACAGACAGATATTGTTTATTGATTTAAACTTTACAAGTTTATTATCATATGCAATATGCAAACATATTCGTGACAGAATAAACAAAACAAACAAACAACAAAAACATAATTTTGCACACTAGTTTCATATAAATTGTATTATTGAATAATTTGAAATATTAAATAATTGAATAAATATGTGGAAATGACATTGAACTTTAACTTACGCAAATTAAACTAAATATTAAATTAAAAAGACAATTTTGTTCTCATTATCACAAAAGCAATAACATAAATCATTAATTGATAATAGTTTTCATTCGAGGATAAACCTAGTTTTGATTAAACAATAAATCATTACGAGAATCAAATGCTTCTTTTATAAACCAAGATAAATTAAACAACTCTTTCTTATTACGTGTTTTCATTAGCTCTATGAATTTTAAAACTTTTGGATGTTTATAATAGTACTTTTTAATGTATTTTCTTCTTATATTATCATATACAGGACAAATCAAAACAAAATGGTATTCATCTTCGATGTCATTAGAATTACAAATGGTACAATAACGTTGGTTTCTTTCTAATCTGGTTTGTGCGTAGCGCCCAGTTTCAATTCGCAGTGAATGCGACGATAGTCTTAGTTTTGATAAAACAATTCGCAACTTATATGGCAAAATATCGAGATATGGTTCATATTCAAAAATACCTTTAAAGTGTAAATACATTGACAAAACTCTATTATTTACAACATCGCTGTTCCACTTTTGAACAAAACAATCGACTAAACGCTGTTTAAAAACAGTATGAAATGTTTTCAAAGGAACACTATTTGGATTATTCCAAACATAGCCAAAACCATACTCGTTTAGAAGCTTTTTAACATTTCCAGTCCAATTATTGCGCCAATTTTCTATGTTATTGACGGAATTATTGTAAATAGTAGAAATTATAATATTGTTAGAGTTAACTGTTTTGCACCAATATTTAATGATTCATTTAGCAAAAGTCATGTGACTTAGAAAAAGGTTAAACAACCTGTTTCTTATTAATAGTCTAAGTGTTGTTTGTTTCAATATGTGTTTTTGGTTGAATGTGTTCTGTGAAAACTGCATTTCCTGTTCGACTTTTATACTTATTTATAACGATCAATACACGTTTTAATTATTTTTTGTTAACAAGAAAAAAATTCTTATATTATTATAATGGTTTCGGCATTGAGATGTTTAAATATCAATTCAGTCCACCGAATAAGTTCACAGAATTTAAATTTATATTACACAGTACGCGAGCTATATCGTATTTTATTCTGTTTAAAGAAATAATCTCTAATAACGACACATTATTAACAGGTTAATAGGATCCCGAACAGCATTGTTGATGTGACGTGATGAGCTTGATACGTCATTCAACTTAACATGTCAAGGATTATACGCATAATTTGATGATAGACCAAGTCTTCTAGAATTATACTGCACACGATGAATAAGCCTCAGATCCTATTGAATGTGATTGTTCATTAATTCAAACATGTAAATTTGATACCTAGACATACCAGAACAACCTTAACATACCTGCAGTTTAAAGTGATTTTATATAAGAGAATAAAACAAATTAAAGCGCTTAACAGTTTTTGCTTATATTATAGGTTATTGAATTTGTATGGCTAAATATTACTTGGAACGAGTTTTTTGCAAAGGACGACGAGCTTGCTTGCGAGTCGTCCTGCGCCAAAACAACGAGTTCCAAGTAATATTTAGCCATACAAATTCAATAACCTTTTTATTGTATACTTTCATATTGTTTTCGATCAATGTAAATTGTATGACTATTACTTTTCATTGTATTAGTGTTATTTTTTATAGCTTTTGGCTTTTGATGGAATTCCTATCTTGTCATTCAGTTTCATTTTGTGTGGATGATTATTTTGCGCGAAAACGACGTCCACGTCGGATGACGTCATTAAAATTATCAAGCGATTTTCTAAAGTTTGTTTACCATTCGATAACGTTAAAAACAGTTTCAAATATTTTATCGATTTCTGCCATAAAAGGTTGAAAAAAAAAAAACGTATTTTTTTGTTGACACTATAGGAAGGATTCCGTTATTTTTATTTGAAAGTAGTTCCTTATTTCTATTTCGTGGCTCTTAGCAAGCACGAGAAAAAGTTCCGGTGCAATATCAATGTGTGCAATATCGTAGAATATTGCACACTTAGCTCAATGCAAACTAAATGGGACAATATAAAAGTATACAATAAAAGACAATATATACGTGATGGTCTCAACACTAATTAAAATAATCTAATATATATCTAACATTTATATGTCACGCGTATTACTTGTGTCATAGTCTATGGCATTCGAGTTTCCACTCTATACACCAACCTATCACATTACCTGATCAAAGATAAATTGATTCATCCGATACAGAAGCCATTTGCTAGAGAAGTAACTACTTTTCTTGCGTGAAAGTATGTCAGGGATTTCTTTACACATTTCTCTAATGATAATTATAGCATGAAGACTGATATGTGTAGAGCGTTATCCTTCATTTTAGATAACATTTTTATCACATACAGTAATACCGTTTACCGCCAGGTTGTTGGTATTTCTATGAGTAGTAATTGTGCGCCACTTGTCGCAGGTTTGTTTTTATGCTTTGGTTAAAGAGATGTTATGTTGAGTTTGTCACCTGCTAGCCAGGGAGACATTATTGATGCGTTTAATGATACATCTCAGTATCTAAATGATAATATTGATAAGCAGTTGTTTGCTCATACGGTTGTTAATATGTATCCACCAAATCTCACGCTGAATCAAGCCAACAGTTTAATTTCCATTCGATCTTCGTATCTCGATTTTAAACGATAACATACATTCTAAAATCTCGACCATTTTTCTCCTTTTTACAAAGGCACATGTCAAAAATATTGATCAATGAGCATGCATGAAACGTTAGCTTCGTTATCGGTTTCACGATTTTTGTAAACAAAATCATTGCATTTGTCAATGAGTTTGGTGGACTGCAATACTCTTTATCTAAATGGGATTTCCATGTTGGTACAATTATAGTAGTCAAAACATTCACGTCTTTGGTCTATTATAAACATTGTGCTGCCAGCAATGGCCCAAAATTGGAAAATAAAAGATATTCTATTCTATTCTAACTTTCAGTGTTTATATTACATGTGCGAAGCCTACCGTTGCTGTCAAATATCCTCGGTTTATTATTTCCGTGGTGGTGGGGAAATAGTCTACGTGGGCTGTGTTGGTCAGAGGGCGCTTTGACAGAAGCAGCAGACCTGGCTCGTTCATATGACTCAGACCCGAGGCTGGTGCTACAGCAGTGCAACTGTGAAGAATAAATGAGCTTTTACATTCTAATGTGTCCGATAGTTATGTATATGTATTTGCCTATTTTGTAAAAATCAATGGTACATTTTGTATCTGTTGTTCCATGATTATTTATCGATTATAAGTATAATTGCATAAACAGAACGTTAAGGCAACACAGTTGCATACAAAACACGTTAACGCAATGCAGAATCCATATTTTACATTTTGCCAAGACGTCCAGTCAGTTGATTATTAGACAAACATGCACATGTTGTCAAGATGCAAACAATATACACAGGCAATGAGAAGTATCAAATGAACCTGCTGCCAATATGGAAGAAATGCACGTTAAGACAATGAATAGTCAATAAAACACGTGCTTCCAAGATCCAACAATCCTTTCTAAGACGAAGAATAGTAAAACAATACATGCCGCCAAGATGCAAACAACACATGCTAAGGCAATAAATAGTCAAAATACACATGTTGCCGAGATGCAAAAAAAATAAGCTTATGCAATGAATAGTCAAAATGCACAAGCTGTCAAGATGCAACCTAATAGTAATAATAAATAGCCAAAAATACAAATGCTGCCAGAATGCAAACATTGGATGTTAAGGCAATAGGTAATGCAAATTAGACACTCTGACAAAAACATAGTCGCTGACAATAAGAGTTAAGTCAATAAAAAGTCTCACACTACACAGTCTATATTTATAACATAGTCGCATACAATACATGTTAGTGCAATAGTTATAACATAGTTACATACAATACATGTTACGGCAATAGTTATAACATAGTTGCATACAACACATGTTATGGCAATGCATATAACATAGTTACATACAATACATGTTAGTGCAATAGTTATAACATAGTCGCATACAATACATGAAACGACAATTACTGGACAAAGTACTTATTACACTAGAACAGTTGCATACACGTGTGTTAAGGGTGAAACCAAAAAGGAATTACCCATTATACCATTACCGTATTTGCATACAATAAAAGGTTAAGGCAATATATAATGCAAATACACATTATGATGAGAACATTATTGCGTACTATAAACATTGAGGAAATAAATAGTTCAAATTATATATTCTACCGAGACCATAGTTACTATTATTATTATTATAATATATATTGCATTCTTGTAAACAATTGAATTGACTTGAACGGTTGTTTAACTACCCATCAACATATTGTTTTAGAATTTGGATGCCAACCCTAAGAAAGGGAAAATGTGCAACAGGTTTAGGTACAATATACTAATTTATTTCACACCTATATAAATCTAACCAGTCTCTTTCTGACTTTTTCACCAATCGACAGTCCCATATGTCCACTAGTGTACTAAAACCAGTTGCTTAAAGTCAAAATATCTATATTAGTTTCATATTGTACTCCACCTGTTATCTAGAGTCGTCTCATAAATCTTTATTCAGTAGAATGTGGAGTCAACAAAATCCATATACCGTATTTAGGTGTGGCGTCCAAAACATCCATATTCCGTATTTGTACTATGAGAAGATAACTCTTAACAGTAAAAATCTATGAGTCATTTACGATTTATCTTACGATTTTATTTTAGTTGAAATTGAATTTAAAACATACTCTTTTGATACTTAACACTGATGTGTTTATAAAATGACATTTTACACAATTTTGAGGTGTGAAATACTTGAAGAGGTCATTTAACAGTGTTGAGTACAATACTGTTAAATAACCTCATAGTATGGCGCATTATAATATGGTTTATCATGCAGATATTCACTTTTCTGCCTAATAAAGGGGTGACCGAATACATTTTGTTTTATTAGGCACTGACCAATAAAGCAAATCAATGCGGAATCCCTCGGTGTTTATTGTACGTAACGTTATCTGACGTCATGCTCGTAACGTTGCCTGACGTCATGTCTGACGTCATAAAACAAACAAAAAACAACAACATGGCTGCGTCCCCGACATGTGTAACATTCTGAGAAATTGTTAATAATAGTAATTCATACTGAAAATGTGGATAATCTACATGATAAATAGGCTCGGCACGAGCCTCGCCATTCTTCGTTTTCTAAGCCTCGCCTAATAAACTTGATAGTAAAAGGCACTGACATAATATTCTCTATTTATTTCACATATGTATGCATCTAACAATTCTCTTTCTGTGTTTTAAAAGATGCGACAATCCCATATTTCCAATATAATACTAAAACCTATTAAAACAGTTGGTTGAATACAAAACATCTATATTAGTCCCATATTGTATTGTACTTCATCTGGTATCTAGAGTCCTGGAAATCTATATTCAATAAAATGTGTAGTCCAAAAAAAGATCCATATTCCGTATTTGTACTATGTGGAGAAACTCCACGAGTCATTCACACTTTTTCTCACGATTTTATTTTAGTTGAAAATAAAATGAAGTAGTACTGTTTGCATACATTACATGTAGTAGTACTGTTTGCATACATTACATGTAGTAGTACTGTATGCATGTAGTAGTACTGTTTGCATACATTACATGTAGTAGTACTGTTTGTACTGTTTGCATACATTACATGTAGTAGTACTGTTTGCATACATAACATGTAGTATTACTGTTTACATACATTACATGTAGTAGTACTGTTTGCATACATTAGATGTAGTAGTACTGTTTGCATACATAACATGTAGTAGTACTGTTTACATACATTACATGTAGTAGTACTGTTTACATACATTACGTGTAGTTTTCAATTACAGTTTACACAGATAATACATTTTGAAAATAAACATTATTTTTGTGTTCTGGAAGAAATATCAATTTGGAGTTAAAATGTACAGCATGTGGTAGATTATGGAGGTGTGAAATAAACAGGTCATGTTACAGTGTTGAGTACAATACTGAATTATATTTTACAAGTACCCAGCAGACAGAATCCATATTTGGACCACCAAATACACAATCGCACGAACCATTCAACGGTGCACAGCATTTTCAGTCTAGGTATACTTTCTATATTTTCTGAGATTCGTTGATAATGTGATGGTGAGAACTTTTGTGCCTTGTTCCGTATTCCTACTTTGTTATACCAGTTGCTTTTTCCTTATTCGAATATTAAATAAAGAATAAAGAACAAAGAACCAAAGTTCTCATCATGATAATGTGATCGCGAATCATTCCGTAGACGCTTACCAGCTGAACACAATCGGTGTTTTACCGAGAGGAAAAAAGAAGTAGCCTATACATATATAAAAAGGATTTTGCTCTAAACTCTTATATTTTAAACTTAATTTCACTTACCTTTGAAATATACTGTCAAACTCCGGGAATCTATGACTGATGCATGATGCACACTGCTGCCCATCCAATGCCACTAATGAGCGGTACTCATCTAAACAATTTGTGTTAATGCAGCCAAAAGCAGCCTGGACGGTGGGTAGACGACAGTTGTGTTCACTTAAGCATTTATCAAGTCCCAACATCCGTGTATGATCGCAGGCTGGCTCTAGGAAAACAATAAATGAAAACTAAATAAAATTGGGTTTTACGTATATTTAACACATAGGACAGTACTCTCAGACGGAAATGAGATGAAGGATGCCGTCCTCCATTAGGAATGCCTCAACCGGTGAGAGAAGCCTCAACCAGTGAGAGAAGCAGAGATATGTAGCTACAAAACCAAGGCCTTATCCGCTACCAAAAAAACAATAAGGATATATATCACAAGTACACGAAATGAACTCTGCTGGTCAAATATTCTGTATTGTTATAATACACTTTATTATGAAAGAACATGCTTAGAGGCATCTACGCTGGTAACATAGTTTACATTGTTATATTTAAATATATGGTCTTCTTAAAGGCGTCATCCTCTGGTCAAGTATTCTATTTTGTTTTAAACATATATACTGAACAAAATTCCTAATTACTCATTTTTGTAACTAATTTTCTTATTTTAAATATATTTTAGAATACTTGTGCGATAAGTATTATTTTTTTTACCCATAGTTTGTAAAGCAGTTATGTTTTGTTTAAATTGTTACATCTTTTGAGAGTTATCCTCCATTTATATGAAAGGATGAAATGTACTGATAAAACACATTACATGATATGTAGTTCGCTTAAAGATATAAACTTCTTAAAATTGGTATGAAAAAAAACACCCATAAAATATGACCCATTTATTGCAGATTTTTTGTCTGTAAGAAAATGAAACATGGATAATCCTAAATTACCTCCCTTTTAATTGAATCTCGTTTGAAATTCAAGCAACTGGAATTCAGCGTTTAAATTGCTTTTGCAAACGCATTTGTAGAGGTGATGCTAGTACAATTATAATAGAATAGAATATTTTTTTCTCCAATTTTGGGCCATTGCTGGCATACCAATCACAATGTTTGTAATACACCAAAGAGAACATATTAGCAAACTTACATATGTGATTCTGATTAATTATTGTGTCAATATGATGTCAAGATAATTTTAGGTGTCATATTTTAGAATTAGGAACATCGAAAGCTGCACTAATTCGAAGTACTTAACAAAAACCTATATACCCAGTTGTATAAGTATTGTAACTTATTTCTAAGAAAACACATCGACTTGAAAACTTTAAAATATGTTCATGCAATCAACACTGTCAAGTACGAAACACGGTGTCGCCTTTTTTGAACACAGTGTAGATTTGACAAGATGGCGGAAAGCCACGTTTGTCAAAGGTAGGTGTCGTTTAATTGTTACAGAGGCTGTATTTTATGTGTTTGTTACTTGATTACCATTCAAGCTGAACCAGCGTGTGCAAGGATGTTTAAAAAATACATTAAATACAGCAACATTTAAACGACACACCTTTCACAAAGGTCTCGTCCGCCATCTTGTCAAATCTACACTGTGTTCAAAAAACGCGACACCGTGTTTCGTACTCGACAGTGATCAGAGCAGATGATTTACACTCGTTATTTTGCAGTTTAACCGTATCTCTAATCAAGCGAAATACACAAAACAATGAGAATATTATTGATATATTCTTCAGTGGGTACTTAGAAATTCTGGCTAGTATATATTCTCTTATTTAAAGACACGGAACATACTATGCTGGTAAAATTTTATATATTATTATATGTCATAAAATATAAACGTCGTTCATTGGTCTTAAAGCAGTCACGTGTGATTAAATAGTTTTGACCATTCTGATCGGAAACTATCGTTCATTCCGCAACCGTGCAATAGCACATTTAGCCCACAATAGTTCATCTATGTCATTGACGCGCTTGTTAAAACATGTGAATGTGCAATAATTCATTCCGTAAACACATAAATGTCATTGGCGCGTTTTATATATATAAAAAAACTAACAGTATGCTACCACATGAGAAACACAATTTTTTTTTACATGGCCTTACACGTTTTCAATTCAATTTTATAAGTAAAATATGCCAAAAGAACGCTTTTATTAAAAAAATTACTCGGTCGGGACGGGTAACATGAAATGGGCACCAATAACGGTCGTTATCATTCGCAACATCTCGTACACTACTTGGCAGTATTCCCGAAGGCCGAGTTTTCACGATTGGGTCGTTATGGAAGAAATATCTAGACTTTTTCTCGAATTGCATGAACGTTTATTTTACTTTTTAATAAAGCATACCACGTATTGTGTTAGACTGTGGCGGTAAGGTTCCATCTTCGTTATGTAAGGCACTATAGGAATAGCGGAACTTGTTCAATAATCCGTCTACGATTGCTTCAGTGTCTTTTCCGAACCAAACCTACAAGAAGAAGATATGAAGTGATATGTTTATACGCACAGGTTGTATATAAAATCGAACAACGTACATTTTATTTAACAATTATAAATGTTTGTGTATGACACACTATACAACTTTCGTGTATCGCCTTTCAACTGCCGCTACCAAACGTAACTATTTAGTATTCCATATTGGAATGAAGTGAGTACGCCTCGGTCTGTCTGAGAACATCATGATGTGAACAAACTATAATAGAATGAAGATATCTTAATGAATTCTTGGCGTCAATTAAAGTTATCCTAAAGTAAATACTAAGTACAAATACATGTCTAAGGGGCGTTTCCGTGGCCGAATGGTTAACAACGTTGCGTTGTAAACCTTCGCCACTCACTGCTGCGGGTTCGAATTCCACTGGGAGCTCGACTTGTAAGTGAGGAAGTGTCTATTCTTACGGATGGCGAGAGGTGTACAGTACTGGTTCTAACTAGAAAAAGTGGGTGGTCTGCCTCCACCACAAAAAATCGACGTCTGACATATATTTGAAAATGACGATTATAAACCATATAACCAAACAAACAAATACATGTCTTAAAGATACTTTTGCTCTGTATAAGGCGTGTGGGGAGTATACCTAAAGCAAATGGGAGGGATTTTGCGCTTGGTTTACTACCAAATTCAAGCTTGTGAAACATGGCCTACACCCCTTCTTTAAGGAGAGAAACCTATACCTGGACATCAATTTTATTCCGTCGTTCGCTGTAGCAATAACGATAACAAAAAGCATAACTGTCATAATAACTGAAAAATAGTTCGCTCAACACGGGATTCGAACTCGAGACCTCCGGAATGACAATCCGTACACATAGCCATTAGGCCAAAGAGACAACTGTAATAGGAATTTTCATTCTAACTATCTATTCGTTTAATAATGGATTTTTGGTTATTCTCAATGTTATTTCGACAAAAAGTACACGGTATATTTTTTGTAATTTATATTGTCTCGGGTGTTTTATTTCCGAAAGTCATTGGTAAACGTACACTAGAAACGAATAGAATCAAACACACGAAAAGTGAACAAAGGATAACGTCTACAATGCTATCACTATATCATAGACCTACATACACGGGTATTTATATCCAAGATTATATCGATACAAAAGAAAGAACTATAGGAATTTATTTGATACTAAGAGTCGGGCACGGTTCCCGGATTCCTGTGTATCCTTCCAATCTCTTTCGGACGGCTCCAAATAAACTATACTGTGTTGATGAACCGTTAAACAACATTCAATTCTTATTCTCTCAAATTTTGTTGGATGTTCTCACTGTATTGTATATGTATTGTGTACTGAATGTTTAATGCTGAATAAAGTTATTATATATACTGAGCACAAATAAAAAGTACCCCTTTTTCTTTCCCTTATTATATAGACAGCAGAACAGGAAATAATAAATCATTTATATAGAATAAATAGACCGACCACCACCGGCAATATGTTTTGAAAAGTTCAGAACACAATGGAGTTATCCCCTTTTTTCTCAACCCATGCATTTTTGGTAAAAGCACATAAAATCTACAAAAATTACCTCAATTTGTCCAAGACAATATTCTCTATACGTTCCTTACGTAAAAAAGCACAAAAAAACGCATCGGTGTTGCGTTGCAGATTTTGATTATCAAAAATCATCAACTTATCTCCCTTTAAGGTTTCCATAACATCCATAAAGAGTATTGCTTGGCAAAATTTGAAACTGTTTGAAACTCAGTGAAATGTGCTTAAAAACATCAAACATTGTTTAATTAAAGCGCTGTTCAATCTGTCCTGTTGCTTAATCCAGCTACGCATACATACATACCGTATATTGAGGCACAGTTACAGCATTTTCTTTGACTAGCATTGCTATATGGAATAGTATCTAAGGTATAGCTACACAATACTTGTACTTCATCTCTTTAGAGATAAAACATGTAACATTTTATTTATACTAAATACCGACACTTACTACGGTTCTTTAATGAAATATCTGTTTCGCTGTTTTAATATGTTGACTATATACAAACGGTTAAAAAAACAACATAATTTTATCATGCAAGTGTAGCAAGTGTCAGATATATATATCAGTAAATTTCAGTTATCTATATGAATCACCCACCCACCTCGTATATGTCTTTTAATTGGATGACATATGTATGTGATTTAACCACATACCTAATAACAATTTTTTTTTTTAATATGTCTGTGGATTTAACGTCGCTTTTAACACTCTTTCAGTCAGATCAAGACGGTGTCTACTTGTAGCAGTGAGCTCAATGTGCACTTTATATTGTTGCCAAACTGGACTACAACGCAGTAGACACATGCCATGGGCATCCAGTTGAATTATATCGACACCCCCGACCAGTCCTAGAACTACACTATATATTTTAAACGCCAAGCATGGGAGGTTCTTGTACCATTCTTTAATACCTTTGTATGACCCTGCCGGGGATTAAACCCACGACCGCCCGGATGCGAGGCGGCAGGTCTACCGCTAGGACCCTCCTCGGTTTCAATTAGATGAACTATTGCAATACATTGCATTGCATGTATTATGATAAATATTCTAACTGTAAATATACTGAAACGCAAAAGAAACGCAACGCGGGAATTTCCGCTATATATTGTATGTACAATATGCTGCTGTTAATCGAATGGTACATGGCTACGTAAGAGCTTTCCTTTCGGAAAAAAAATACTAAAACAACACATAATACAGCCAATAGAATTACTTCAACGTTTCATTATTGACAGAGTTCGCGTTTGGCTCAAGGATGTGAGCAAACTTAGGATGCAAGTTTTTGCAAACTCTTTACGTTAAATACAGTACTGAACTGGCTCGGTATTTCAAAGAGGAACTTCAACATTTATGAATTTCTTATTACAAGGTGTAATGTGATTAAAACGTCTGCAACATCACAGTTGTGTCCTTTCTCTAATTAACTGCAGCCTTTTTTTTCACAAAACATTTTGGCATTGCTTTGGAATATTATGTGGAATTAAGTGTGCAGTATATACAATATATAGAGGAAATTCCCGTGTTGCGTTTCTTTTGCGTTTCAGTATACATAATGCCTAACTGGGTCATGAACTTCCTAATAAACAGAAGCGGCTCACCTTCTGTAGGCATACCAAGTCAAGATCAGAGTGTTGCAATGCATTGATGATGGCGTCGCGACGTTCCTCTCGGTTATTTGGAATAACCCCAGGTAGGAGTGACCTGTCAAGCAGACCAGTGCTAAAGGTCATTGCCTGAAAGAGATAATACTGTGTCATTCTTGAAAGTATGTTGAAGCCGTTAACGCAATCACTTCATTAATAAAGACACAGTCTATGCATGTAACGCTTCAACATCCGCAGTTTATGAGGTCTCACACCTCTACTATCTCCCCTGAAAGCTCACGGACCTAGAGACAAAAGGAAAACAGAAAATAATTCTATTTTTTCTCAATTTTAGGCAATTTTTAATTTGAAAAATAGGGTTTTCTTTGCTTTAGCATACATCTGCAGTGTAAAAGACAGATGATACAGAAAATCCCATGTTGATATGAGGTTTCATTCAAATTTCAGAATTGTTTGACCGAAGCACCACATATTCAGCTAGATAGTGTATGAATTTTGTATTTTCCATAGGGTTCACAAAACATGAGCGAGAAAAAAAACAACCTGGCTAACTTATATATTTTATTGTTTTAAATTACTGGTCTTGGCTATACTGAAGATATTAAACCAACAACAATGTCTGCTGCCCTGCTTTGAAGCTCAGATGTTGGAAAAGGCTGTACAGTAACCCTATGGGAAAATTAATTGTGGTGTGAGACCTTCATGAATGCTATCTATGATTAGATATTAAAATAAGTTTAGTCAATCATCCAACGTTCAGCCTTAATTAATTACCATTCTCATTCTATTAATTAATGTGAAATTGGTTACCTTGTGTTTTGGATATGCGACTGCAAATGGCACGAAACACAAGAGATATGTTATAAACAGCACTTGCATCGTGACGTTCATCTGTAATCATTAAGTATGTTATTAACATTAAAAATAGTAAATCCTACTAAGTACAGAAACGTTGTGTAACACACAAGTAAGCATTAGACAATCCAGCTACATTGCATTTAAATGTTTGGTATGGTTTTATTTCTATTTCTCCTAAATGAGAATAACTGCTCGTAAAGAAACCACAGCACCCAAACACAGTGACACCTGTCCCACAGACTAAATCAACTGAGCGAATTAAATACCAGGATAATACGCAACACACAGCGTTACCGACAAAGAACGGTCAGTAGGCAAAACGGCCTACTGGTAAGCTTAAGGAGGTTGGCTGGGAAAGGACGTAGTGATGAGATTTTTTTAAATTCATATTTAAAGCTTCTTTGGCATAATTTAGATTCAAAATTATCAAAAAAGGCTAGGTCACCACGCTTTTTTCCCCACTAGACGTCATTGAAGAATGCACATATTTCTAACTTCAAAATTTCACTAAAAAGAGGAAAAATATTGTCATTGAACATTTTCACAATTGTTTTCATAACATTAAGTTTATTGAAAAACAACAATTAATTTTCGATTGCATATATACATATCTTTCAAATCATACAAAAGCAATTGTAATCCTAGTTCGTCTTTTTACTTTAAAAAGCAAACATATACGGACCGTACCCCACCCACTTTTGTTTTTACCGAAAAATTAATTCAAGATAAATAAATATGTTCTAATGATCAACTTTTTTTAAAATTTGTATATGTCAAGGTCCTATGACATTTCTTTCAAAACAAGTAAAACATATATAGGTCACCAGGCTTCTAATGATTTTTTATTAAAAATTCTTTAAATTACACCCATTTTGGAGTTATTTTGACATTTTCATTGTAAAATACTGTACACACAATATTGACATGGAGATCGAAAATAAAATTAGCTCAGTATCTACATTTATATATGTATTCCACTACTGAAAAACAAAAATCTGATTTATTCTATAGCAAAAGGATAAATTCTACTCAGAGCTACCCATACCCCCTATTTTGTTGACAACAAAAAATGATCACAAATGACGGAAAAAATATGGGGTAAAAAAATTGCTTCAAATTTGGTATGTTACCATCTTAAATCCTACATTATATCCATATCTAATAGAATGGAAAAACTGAAACAATTATGTTGTCAAATAAAACTATGATTTAAAAAAAAAATGTTTAGACTTGAAGATGTCAAAACTTGCCCAGCCAACATCCTTAATTAACTATTTCGCGAAAGAAATCTTTGAACATGGAAAATATTGTTTAGTTCCCCTCCTACCCCATGTTCGAAATAATGTTTTTGTATTATGAATGCAGTTACGAGAGTTACGAAAATACAAAACATCCTAGCTAGCTAGTCTATGACAGTCAAATGGTAGGAGTTTTCATGTTTTATTTCATTCTGATATATGATTTGGGAAAGCTAGCCTACATTGTTTACACGAATTATTTATTGGGACTAATTGGTTTAACCTATTAGTAAGTCAATGGTGTTTGATTTTGTTATACTTAAAATTGCTATTTATGAAGAGTATATAGATTATCCTCTAATTATGCGTTGGATACGTATACGAAACCATCTTTAAATTTAGCTGGGGTAGATATTTCAATCATACTTGATGCAGAACAGCAAATGCCTTAAAACAAAACACACTTTGCTTCCTGACGATTATTTGTCCATGTTATTTTAGTTTGTTTTAAATGCATGGTTTGGGTTGCCCGCGTTCTGTGAACACTTCGTTACCAGTTCACCTTTTGTATGTACTTACAGAATCCAGGCTGACATAGCGTCTAAGCTAACAAGTAGTCCATATTTCCTACTGACCGTTCCAAGTCGGTAACCAGGTCTTCTCCACTCCTTGTGTTGATAGTTTTCTTTTCATTGTATACATTATTTAATTTGCTTTTAGTGTGTGGCACAGGACGGGTCTACGGTGCCGTTGCGTTTGGTTGCTGTGGTTTCTATATGACCATTTTTCTAAGTTTTCCATAAACAATACAACGTGTAGTAACTACGCCTGGGAAACATGCACTGAGTTATACTTTTGATAAATGTATGTGATGGGGAGGTGCGAGACCTCAAACGCCCATGATGTTTTTGAGACGATATATCGACCGTTCAATGATCGCAAATATTATTTAATAGCGACGCAATAGCGAACCCGTTAAACAACAGTTAAGACAATTGAACGGTTATTATACTGTGTCAAAATTCTGACTATTTAACCCTATTCTAACGCACTTTAACTAAAAAACGCAAAGACAGCAATTCAAAAGGTCCAAATCAACGGTCGAGTGTCACTCCATGCGGGCCGCCATCTTGATTTATTTGTCGCAAGTTTGTTATTTTGACTTATTTTAAAGAACTTTAATGACAGATCTGTCATCCAGTCAAAATGAGTGAAGATTTCTCTTCATAGACTCTTTCCGACTTAGTGTTGACCGAAGGTTTTACCGATCGCCTCTGTATAGGTCATATTCTTAACCGTGAAGACCGCTTCTAGTAAAATATTCGTAAATAAATGGTGCCAGTATTTGAAAATCTGAGGAAAGTTATTGGCTGAAAAAGTAGGCTAAACACAAATAGTAGTTAAATAATGCACCTGTCGTCACATTAGTTACATTACATGTATTCGTTGTATTAATAATTTTTATTATTATGTTTATAAAGCTATTATTTCTTCTTTAACCACACACAACTGAGCAATCGTTAGAAAGAGCAAAGAGCGGCAGAATTATAGTGGGAGCTGTAACTGAGAAACAGTAAAACTTAATCACCATCTGACAGATATAATCTTGATTAATAGTCCCATAAACGTAATTACAGAACCAACCTTAGTCAGTGACAATTTCTCAACTTTAATATAATCCGTTAGTTATGTCGGATGCTGTTAAAGCACATGACTTTGATATTATTACTATAACACCTCATGACGTTCTTTCAGTTGTTTTAATTTTAATCAAGTCACAACATCGTCTTTTACAGGGCGAGTTTTGGAATTATAAAAATGGTGATTTTGTTAAGTTAACAGACTTACAGAAGGTTCTTGAGCGGTCCATTCTCCATAATAATATGCTGCTATTGTTTGGGATGGCAGCAGCAAATATGAAAAAAATAAACTTGAAAACTATGAAACTGCGCGTAATGTGAACGGTCTTTCCCGTTCGGTATCTATTATTAATTAAATGACGGAAATAGGGTGGTTATCGTCATCAGAATGGCGTTAATTCCAAACATGAGTTGTTAAACACAATATGAAAAACGGCATAGTGCTCGAATACCTGGCCAATCCATTGCAAAGAACCATAGCGGAAAAGACTCCAAATCACTTCAGGAACGCAGAAAATTACTAGCAGATTTCAGTTAGAACATCTATTTTTATGAATTCATTTATTCCATCAGCTATGAAACTCTGGAATGATTTACATTTTGATATTAGCAATTCAAAGCCTTTACTCATATTCAAAGGTTTGCTTCTACGAATAATATTTCCTAGTTTGATTGTTCCTAGATTGCTTTTCCAAGTCAATTACGGGAATCGCCTCAGTGCGATTGCGATCAGAATCGAATGTAATTAATTCAGTGTTGAAAGGTTGGAATTCTTCCAGTCAACACTGTCGTTTTATCCTTTAAGCTCAAACACAAATTAATTATGTTCTAATATTTACTTAGGTTTGTATCTGTTTTGATCAACCGAGCAAGTTCACGTGTGTTGCATTTTTCTTCCACTTCTACTTCACATGTATCATCTTTGCTTTTAGCCTGTCCCCACACCCCACCCTATAATACAATAGGCTCGAAATAGGTACTTAAACACTTGCAAACAAATGCTTTAATTAAAATACTTAAAGAAAGAAAAGGTTATAAGTCCAACAGGAAGAATAGCATACACAGAATACAGTCACTCCAACAAGTATTACAACGTAAAGGTGATTCAAAAAGAACATCACAGACGCATTCAGCAAAAAGGCACATCCCAAACATATATGGGTTGACAACAGGGGTGCCACCTTGGAACGGTCAGTGGCAAAATGGACGACCGGGGTTTAAACCGGTTCAAGGATGCACAAAACATGAGAAAGCGTAGATAGGTGTTATAAGAAAAAAACACAGTGTTCATGTGTATACTATATCAAAATATAAACTAAACCTAAGAAGCTTATCTCATATGTTCTCGATGACTTGTCTGAAGTCAGATCATCAAGGGGTAAACCGTTAAGGGTACGACAAAACGGAGTGAAGGACATACATCAAACAGTTTCCGCCTTAAAGGATTTAGGAACACATTGTCATACAGTCCACCGTCCGTCCGGTCGTTGCACAATCAAAGAGGAAAGCATAATAGGGTTTACAACTAAGCATGTACTGCGCTGCAGAATACTTCGGCCGTAACCTCTGTTTATAGATGTTCTAATCATTTTAATAAATAACTCATGAAACTTATCACGACCGATACTCTTCTAAGACCGTTCCAAGGCGGTAGCCCTATTGTCAACCCTTTTGTGTTTGTGATGTCGTTTGCATTTATTATTGCTTTTGCCTTCTTGTTTGTCTGTTTGCGTTTTGTTTCTGTGTTTTGTGGTTGACTGTCCTCCTTGAATGCTACTTTCCCTGTCCGATCTTTTTATATTTCTTTTCCTAAGTTTGTAAATCACATATCCATAAAAGACAGGTTGTGATAACCCTTGTGGCAGAAGTTTTTTAAGATTGCTATTATATTTGTCGAGCAGATTAGTGTTACGATAATATTTTATTGACCAGAATAAATTGATACCAAAGTTTTCATATATGGTCACTAATAATATCGCTCTCATTTGAGTTAATGAGACTGTATGAGGCGGTACTCCCGAGTTCCTCTTTTAAAACATTAACATAATATAGTCATCAAACGATAATAATATTATTAGAGGCTTTGTAAGCAGGAACTAAGACATATTTAGTAAGAAAATGCTTCAAGCTGTCAGCTTTAACTTATCAAATAGATCATCGACATGTAATTAAAAAGAAACGTCTGTAGCGCGAATTTTTTATGTTAAACTAGCGAAAACTAGTTTGAGTTTTCGGGTATCAACGGCAAACGCTAAATCATCAAACAATGTTTTATGCTGATATATTTCCCAAATGAACATTCTTCTTTACAGTTTTAAATAAATTGATTTATATATGTTTCACATAGATGCCGAATACTTCAGCTATGTAACTACCAAATGTATCAATAACAAGTTGTCACAAAGTTCTGTCGCACCATTAGTTTCTTAGAAAAGTTTCTGTATGCTGTTTTCAGCATTTAGAGGAATCATCTTCAAATAATGCAAAATATTTAGTAAACATATTTATAACAATAATTTTAGTACGAAATATTGCTCTTACCTTCATATGTAATCTTGCAAATGATACGTGGTATAAAGATACTGACACCTGATGATAAAATATACGTATATAAGCCTCCGGATAAACCAAATAGTTTTATTCGTTTCCGTAATTAATGTTTTAAACATATCCTATTTCCGCAAGTTTGATGAACTTGTGATGAGTGATGATATCTGGCCAAATGATATGCTACTTATAAAATGGATTACTTTTGGACTATTTTTTACTAGTCTCGGCTGTTAAACAAAATCAGAAGGAACAAAGCAATCATCTTCATCATCACTATACATATCACACTCGATCATGGAATATTCATTTCAAATTGAAAAGCTTTCTATTGATATGATCAAGTTTTTTTCTAGATAATAATACATTTCTAATTGCAATCGCCCTCTTTTGTTGATTTGACTTTTTTTACTATCTAGAAAATCAGCACGTATCACATCATATTCTAGTTGACCCTGTTTACATGCTAGCAATGCTTTCCTATATTTGCCTTTCAACTCCTCAAGTTTTTCACATATCTCTTCTGCAATTTTTTGTTTTATATATAATAAGTAATATCTTATATTGAATTTTAATTATTATTTTCGCGGCAGCTATTATTTATAATCTTATGTATCCCAACCATTGTCTATATGTGTATGATATGTATCTTTTATCATCATATGCGGACAAACTTTTTTTATTAATTTCATAGGTGCTTAGCTTGTGCGTGCTAGATCTGATAACTTCCATTTTATGATGAGCTTCTATTGCTGTAAACAAAGTGTTTCGGTAGTTATTATGCGTTATCTGTTTGCTGACAACACATTTTTTGATACCTTTGCATTTCTTTGTCTCAGTATTATCAGCCAAAATGTCAGGAGTATGATTTACTCCTCAATCCAACAAACTCTACGAGGCTTCGTCTTTCATCTTGCCAATAACCTTTTTGTTATCGTTAAAGTAAAATTCGCTTTTTGGATTATAATCACTTTATCAAAAAGTTCTTTGTCTTTGTAAAGATCAGCATACACATCTTTTGTTCTAATTTCATAACATAGAGAATCAGTGTCAGTAAACAACAACCTAACTTTTTCATTATATTTGTTTTTAGCATAATTGTAGTGGAAATCATACATCAAGTATTGTGACAAGTCCAAAATACATATACCAACATAACAAGGGCGATTTAAGACCAGTCTTTCCTTTACCCTATTGATTGCAAACAAGTTTTCACTAAACATCTTACAAGAAATAAACGATGGTCTTGCCGCATATTTCAAAAGGACTTCCTCATCATGCGTCAGCTTAACATTAACTATCTTTCTCAAGTTTTCCATTGTTTTACCAAAAACTGAATTATTCATAAGCTGGGAGAAATCTTTTTCGAAAGCATTTTTACCAGCTGTTCTTTTTGTAGTATTGAAGTCGATATACACTTTCAACCATGGGGACTCATCAAACTGGAGTATCCTGTGTATCTTTTTCACTTTCAGCCCCAAACTTTCATACAACTTTAAATTTCTATAATGTGTGACATATTTTTCCTTATCCTTCAATGTAGTAACAAGTTTCCGTATTTTACTTGTTCCCAAATCAAACGTACTCTTCAAGTTCTTGCAGTAGTCCGATAGCCACTCATATTTTATATTTAAACTTTCCGGAGCAAGAGGATAATCATTATGCAAGTCATGCAACTTTTCGGGATATTCAAAAAAAGTATGATAATGGACCTTTGGAAACGGCCGAGCACAACACATACCAAATATTGCAGTCTCGGTTTGATTGAGACTGTTCATGAGTGGTAGTGAAATATACTAGCTACCGCTCACGCCCTCTAGCCCCGGGTTGAGCAGAACTCAATATTAATAAAATCAATAGTACACAATTTTAACCATCCCGAAGATGGCATGCATACGGCGGTGGACATGGAGTTATTTGCTTCCCCATGTCGTACGGCGTATGGTCCCAGTATCTAATAAAATTAAATGCCCCGAAGAGCGAAATAAACATAATGGAATTTAGTTGGGAGCAGCGGTTATGAAGCCTGCGTATCACAAGTAACAGCGAAAAGACTAAATTAAAAAGCAGACAACATATCCTATAAGTGGTTAAACAATACCCAGAGCCTTTTATCGGCCGGAGTAGTGGAACCACCGAATCAAGAATTAAGTAAGAAAACAAAAGAAATTGAAAATGTACCACCGATAACTAAATATAAGTATCGGGCTCGGCGATCTCCAAAGAACGAATGAATAACAGTACTTATTGCAAGAGCAGGGAGAGTTTTACTGCCGCCCACACTCAACAATATAGTTTGATTTCCCTTCTTCAAATTTATCAACCCATTTAAAATTACCGGTTGGAAGCGGCTGGCACATTGCCCACCCGTACAAGTTGTTAGCATCTACCTGCTCCGTTTACTACTATCATAGTTTTCCATATACTTATTATTAGCTTTCGAATATCTAGTCGCAATATAACTCACACCACCTCTCATTCCTTTTTCCACAAACAGATATTGATCAATATCAGTAATCAAGTCAAGTTTAATCCCAGTCATTTTCAATCAGGCATCCCAAGCTAAACCAGGACTACTGAAGTAATGACAAGGATCTAAATTGTAATACTCAAAGCACATTTTTCTAAAGTTCTCAAAAACATCAGCCAGCAGCAAAACATCGCTTTTCAAATACAGATCAAGATATTCTCCCATGTTTTTGATCTTGAAAGTCTTCCATATTTTTTTAGCATGCTCACAATCTTCATCTGAGATATTTGCATCATTTAACTGAGAGTAGAAGCTTTTCTTATCGGGCAATTGTTTTTCCTTGAAGCATTCAAAGCTATCCATATAATCATACGTGTAAACTCCTTTTCTCTTCAACAGTTCTAACTTTTCATCAGAATATTCTTGAGAGATATATTTAAACAACGGAATGTTTTTTACTAAGTTATCGAGTGACTGAGACATAAACTGGAAACTATCTATAAACACCAAATTTGGTCCTATAGCATAAAAGCCATGTTCCTCTCCATGTTATTTGGTATAACATTTATCGCTTTTTTAAACGTTCCGATGTGCTGCATTATAAAGTGAGCGTCATAGCCTCTTAAATTATGAAATACAACAGGTATCTTTTTAGTCAACTTGAAACTGAGATTGCATGTATCACGAGCATTTTCTCTAAACTTTCCGGTTATGACCATGACATTTTTGCTGACGTTTATCCTAGTTTGGGGAGTGACACTTGACTGTATGGTAGTAGTAAATGTTTTCTTTAACAAAGTGACATAATTCAGTAACGCTCGCTGGATCTGATCATTTGTTATCTCGATGGAACCCTACGACGAATAATTTTAGACAAATTATCAGACGACATAACAAAGGCTGCTGCTCTCGTTGACATAATTATGTCAATGTACGGTCTCCAAGATTCCTTAGATGATACTAAGGGTGTCACTTGTATCGTGTATGGTACCGACCAATTCATAACTTTCACATCTGGTCAACTTCCGGTAGGTTGAGATATTCAGTAGGTGAAAATAAAGGGGTTTACTCGGACTTTATCCTCAATATCTATATGAAAAATGAAAATATTAGACCATGATTTAAATTAAATGTATCTATATTGGTGTTTTAAAATCAGACAACACCAAAAGAAGATACATACATGTACACAAAAAATAAAGCTTTCAATATAATTATCACTACAAACTAGTTTTATAAAGGGCTAAAGTCAGTTGAGCACCAACGATAAACACCGAGTTTACCCCCTACCAGTATAATTATTTTATTGATCACTGATTGGTCAACTTATTTTGATGATGTCATGTGAAAGTTATGATTATCCGCAAAGTCTATAAAGGCTTATATACTTCGCATGTGTCCACAGTTACACCGAATACACTCAAAGATGCGACGTCGCATGCTTCTGACGTAACAACTGACGTAGCATCGAGCATATTTGGAACGTCGTGTACGTCAGGATGACCCTATCCAAAGTGTTCAGGACCTTGCAGCAGCACGTGTCTGCGAATGGAACGCATTAGCTTTAGAATTTGTCAGTCTTTACTTCAGAAGCATGCGACTTCGCATTCTTGCGTGTATTCGGTGTAACGGTGGACACATGAGATATTAGCGAGGTTTTGAATATTTTTCTGTGTATTTGAATCGACTTAGACTGCTGAATCTGTGATATTGTCGTTACCTTTACATTTGTTAAGTTTTGTTAATTTCGGTTTTTTTATTCGGTATATTTCGATGAAATTTTGTGTGAACATTAAACAAAGATGTTATTTAAAAGAAATCATGCTACAATTGTTAGTTATTTCTTACTGTCTCAGATTTCGCAGGAAAACAAAGTGGATACTTTTTTATTTTTGCTGAGTATACGTTGAATTCCACCAGTATTATAGAGTATTTCAAGGCCTTAGACATGAATTAAATGCAATCCAGAACTTACATAATATACTGGCGACCACATTTTCTGAGTATAAGAGGTTAAGACATTCAGCTCAGACAGACAGAGCATTATTTGGTTTCTTAGCTCCCCTCTTTACAGAAGGAATAGGACTAGTATCGCAGGCTGATTTAGATAGTGTAAAGCGTAATATAAGAGCATTGGCAGGCAAACAGAAAGTTTGGTGCATTCACTTTTAGATAGTATGTCAGTAATGATCACGACATCATTCGTGGTATTAGAAAACAGGCAGAAAATTAATGAAATATTAGGCGCTCTGCAGACGTTAGGTGCAGAATTAGAAAATACTAGAGGTTATTTTAATAGACATGTAGGAAACATTGATAAGTTTTTATATTTATTCACGAAAATGAATCTAATCATAGAGGAAATCAAAGTAGTGACTCAAAGCTGCATGTATTATTACCTTCAATTAGAGATCCAATTGAATATACTCACAATAGGTCGTCTAACTGCGAATATCATTTCAGCAAGTCAACTTCAAGAGGCTCTCTTAGGGATAAGTGCTCAACTTCCTGCAACTCTCTCATTGCCTATTGACCCACACGAAAACTTGTTTGATTACTACAAACATTTGAAATGCGCAACCTATTTAGATGGTGAACAGATAATTGTAGTCGGCGAAATAACATACTAGACTGTTCGAGTTATATTGCGCAAACAGTTTTTCATCCCTTACAATGACGTTAAAACCACTGACTCAAAAGGTATCGTAACATACTATAAGCTAGAAAGTGATTTTCTAGCTATCAATCAGGAAAGAACGCTTTACTTCTTTCTATTAGAAACAGAGGCAGGTTACTGTAAAAATCCACTGATAAGGTCATATAGTTTAAAAAGAGGCATCAAAAATATATACCAATCTACTTCTTGTTTAGTAAATCTATTTATTAAAAATACAGTGCGGTCGTCTAAATACTACGAACTGTAAACATCATCGATGGATTTGCCCAAAGCTATATATGTCGCTGAAACGAAATACTTTTTAATGACCAACGAAGAACTGATCTTCCATATAAACTGTAAAAATAAACCACCAACCACCTTTAAATTAACCCACCGTATGGTTACTTTAATGTAGATCAAACATGTACCACTACGGCTGAGCGTTTGACGTTTGTAGGCGCGTACCCTTGGAGACTTCCCCATATCAGAACTTAAGAGTAAATTATGTGATATTCAAGAGATTGAAAATATGCCAAATGATGAGCAATACTCAAATTGGGATTACTAAAAGGTTGTTTTGGCAATATTGTTTTTTTTAATATTTCTTATTATAATCAAATGCTTAGCCAAACATTATAAAAAATGGTTAGTCTCTAAATTAAGAAAATGATCGTACAAGGGGCGTATGAATGTCATTCCACTGCAGAGTCCAGACCCCTACGAAGAAGACGTACATTGCGATATTCCAGAGATAGCTGGCGAACCGGCGTTATCGTTGATTGATGGTTCTCGGACTAGAGGATCCGGGGCTTTATCTGACCCGGACGCCGAAAGGAACGATTTAGCAGATTCTCAGAGTCGAGCAGACAAACACCTGACTCTGGCGAATGGCAAAAGGGACAAGCCAACGGTTTTGAGACCGCTGTGTCATGGATTTGACATACAGCAGGGGACTAGACCGACAACTGAGGTTCTCCTCGAACAAAACCGAGTGGCTTAGAAGCAGTTTATGTAAATATATGTTCAAGTGTGTTTAATAATTTAACCAAGTCCTCTCACACTCTCTCAAAGGTGTGATAGGTGAAAAAAATGTGTACGCGTAAATAGTTTAAGGGGAAAAAGACATTGGGATGCGCTCAACGCATCTTTTTGGCAGAAAGCAGAAAACACATACATACTAACATGGTGTCGTACCAACGTGATGTCATACCAACGTGATGTTATACCAATCATATGTCAGATGTCATACCAACATAGTGTCATACCAACGTGATGTCATACCAACGTGATGTCATACTAATCATAAGTCAGATGTCATACCAATATGATATCATACCAACGCGATGTCATACCAACGTGATGTCATACCAACGGGATGTCATACCAACGGGATGTCATAACAATTCAAATGTCAGACGTCATACCAACGTGATGTCGTACCAACGGGATGTCATTAATTTGTTGATTTACATATATAGTTTATATTACTACCATATCATCCCTTATTTTTTAATGTATATAT
>JAWPHD010011407.1:0-84230 GCA_037043455.1 Cyrtodaria siliqua
TACAAAAAACAAGAAAAACAACAACAACAACAACAACAACAACAACAACAACAACAACAATATAAGTTAGCGCGAAATTTACAGCAAGATGTGTTCTCTACAGAATGAGAAAGCATGCATGCATAATTTTCTCAATCGTGTATATTAACATTTTATATATTTACGTGTACACTTTAAATTTCAATTTCCAATATTGTGGATAATTATGCTGGGCCATGTCCACGCATAAAACAGTACAAAAAGCAAGAAAAACAGCAACAACAACAACAACAACAACAACAACAACAACAACAACAACAACAACAACAATATAAGTTAGCGCGAAAATTACAGCAAGATGTGTTCTCTACAGAATGAGAAAGCATGCATACATAATTTTCTCAATCGTGTGTATTAACATTTTATATATTTACGTGTACACTTTAAATTTAAATTTCCAATATTGTGGATAATTATGCCGGGACATGCTTCCGCATAAAAAGTACCAAAAGGAAGAAAAACAGCAACAACAACAACAGCAATACAAGTAAGCACGAAATTTACAGCAAGATGTGTTCTCTACATAATGAGAAAGCATGCATACATCATTTTCTCAATCGTGTAAATTAACATTTTATATATTTACGTGTACATTTTAAATTTCAATTTCCATTATTATGGATAATTATGTTGGGGGCATGCCCCCGCATCAAAAAGTACAAAAAGCAAGAAAAACAGCAACAACAACAACAACAACAATATAAGTAAGCGCGATATGTACAGCAAGATGTGTTCTCTACAGAATGAGAAAGCATGCATACATAATGTTCTCAATCGTGTATATTAACGTTTTATATATTTACGTGTACATTTAAAATTCAATTTCCAATATTGTGGATAATTATGCTGGGGCATGCCCCCGCATCAAAAAGTACAAAAAGCAAGAAAAACAGCAACAACAACAACAACAACAATATAAGTAAGCGCGATATGTACAGCAAGATGTGTTCTCTACAGAATGAGAAAGCATGCATACATAATGTTCTCAATCGTGTATATTAAAGTTTTATATATTTACGTGTACATTTAAAATTCAATTTCCAATATTGTGGATAATTATGCTGGGGCATGCCCCCGCATCAAAAAGTACAAAAAGCAAGAAAAACAGCAACAACAACAACAACAACAATATAATTAAGCGCAAAATTTACAGCAAGATGTGTTCTCTAAAGAATGAGAAAGCATGCATACGTAATTTTCTCAATCATGTATATTAACATTTTATATATTTACGTGCACATTTTAAATTTCAATTTCCAATATTATGGATAATTATGTTGGGGGCATGCCCCCGCATCAAAAAGTACAAAAAGCAAGGAAAACAGCAACAACAACAACAACAACGATATAAGTAAGCGCGAAATTTACAGCAAGATGTGTTCTCTACAGAATGAGAAAGCATGCATAATTTTCTCAATCGTGTATATTAACATTTTATATATTTACGTGTTCATTTTAAATTCAATTTCCAATATTGTGGATAATTATGCTGGGGTATCCCCCGCATAAAAAAGTACAAAAAGCAAGAAAAACAGCAACAACAACAACAACAACAATATAAGTAAGCGCGATATGTACAGCAAGACGTGTTCTCTACAGAATGAGAAAGCATGCATACATAATGTTCTCAATCATTTATATTAACATTTTTATATATTTACGTGTACATTTTAAATTCAATTTCCAATATTGTGGATAATTTTGCTGGGGCATGCCCCCGCATAAAAAAGTACAAAAAGCAAGAAAAACAGCAACAACAACAACAACAATATAAGTAAGCGCGAAATTTACAGCAAGATGTGTTCTCTACAGAATGAGAAAGCATGCATACATAATGTTCTCAATCATGTATATTAACATTTTTATATATGTACGTGTACACTTTAAATTTCAATTTCCAATATTGTGGATAATTATATTCTGTGATATGGTTCTATAGTACCATGTACAGTACTGTTGAATGTATTAAAGACAAGTGTTAATCTTTTTCAGAAGTATGTACTAGGAGAAAATAAAAGATAAACACAACATGTTTTTATTATACAAAAGAAATAATGGGACTACATCCAGAAATATCGTTTAACTAAGGTGGAAGTATGGGATAACACATCATGATGTCCACATATTTAGCCGGAGAATGCAAGTTTTGGACGAGTATATTCTGTCTATCAGGTGATAACTTGTGAAGTGTCATTGTAACTAAGATAAGATATATTATGAAAACCACTCGAGAGCTATAGAAAAGCAAGATTCTGTAACGGGATAGGTTATGGATAGCTTTCACAGTGTATACTTCTTTGTATCTTGTAGCTTGTAGAGAAGCCATTTTCTTTCCAGTGATTGCGTTTGGTATTTAACTTTTATACATACTTTTAAACGGTAACGGAGATGAGATTCGCCCGAAGACAAACACAGTGGTAAACTGAATTGAACCTTCCACATGGTGAACTGCTTTATTTTTAAGTTTATTGTCATCCGTTTTATTGCTATGCTTATATTCATCATATGGAAGTTAAGAAAGTACCCTCTTACATACAGCCACGTTATGTTAATAATCGACTTAGTTGTAGTAGTGTTATTACTTACTGGCCCTTTGGGATCATCAAGCCCAGACTTTGTGGCTTTAAAGTAGAATATCGCTTAAGCCGGTGCTATAAGGCGTGAGATGTGTTGCACTTTACATTACCTCTCATGAACAGACTCAATAAAACCAAGTCTGCTACTTGTATCTCTTGTTTGTGTTTGTTGCTTTCAAGGGTTCCCCTTTTCAGTAATTTTGACATTCACACTAGCGATTGTTAAGTGCTGTGTGGGGGCCGTAAAAAGTCGCCCCGACTACAAATCAATAGTGTTATTACTTACTGGTCCTTTGGGATCATCAAGCCCAGTCCTTGTGGCTTTAAAGTAGAATATCGCTTAAGCCGGTGACAGGAGGCGTGAGAGGTGCTGCACTTTTCATTACTTCTCATGAATAGACTCAATAAAACCGAGTCTGCTACTTTTATCTCTTGTTTGTGTTTGTTGCTTCCAAGGGATCCCCTTTTCAGTATTTAGAACTGCCAGTGAGCCGAATGTTTAAAGGAAATATAAGTTATGTTATCTATAACTGTCGGTAAAGCGTCTGTGTTCGTCATTAAACCTTGTTGTCGCATTGCCTTATTTAAATCTACACTGAACAAAATTCCTAATTACTCACTTTTGTATTCTAACTAATTTTCTTATTTAAATATATTTTAGAATAGATATGTGATAAGTATTTTGTTTTGACCCATAGTTTGTAAAACATTTATTTTTTGTTTAAATTGTTACATCTTTTGAGAGTTACCCTCCCTTTATATGAAAACATGAAATGTGCTGATAAAACACATAACATGCGTCAAAGATCGCTTAAAGATATAAAATTCTTAAAATTGGTATGAAATTATAGAAAAAAACATAAAAATTACCCAATTATCGCAGATTCTCCGTCTATAAAAAAAATGAAATATGGATAATCTTAAATTACCTCCTTTAAATTGAATATTATTTAAAATTCACGTAACTGTAAATTCAGCGTTACATTAAATATTTCGAACTTTCTTTTGCAAACGCATTTGTAGTGGGAATGCTAGAAAACATGATGTCAAAATAATTTTAACGGTCATTATTTTGAATTAGGAACATCGAAAGGCCTTCACTAATTCGAAGTACTTAATAAAATTCACATATACCCAGTTGTATAAATGTTATAACTATTATCTAGAAAACACATTGACTTAAAAGTTTGTAAAATAGGTTCATGCAATCAGAGCTGATAATTTACACTCGTTATTTTGCAGTTTAACTGTATCTCTAATCAAGCTCAAAATACACAAAACAATGAGAATCGTATTGACAAATTCTTAGGTAGTACTTAGCATTTTATTTAGTGTAGCTTGTCTACTAAAGAAATCATTCTTGTAGTGGCACTTCACTATTATCGAACTTGGAATTTATAATGAAATAATTAAACATAAATAAAATTACTTTGGAAATAAATAAAATAAAACTGAGGAAATGAGTTCCATGTTTGGGGTCATGGTCATTAAATGTATAACTGATATCAAACAATTCGAAGGCTCTGACCATTGGTCTTGGTCACTCAGATTGCTGTATCCATGGTCTCATTGACTGTATCCACGGTTACATTAATATGTTTTTTTTCACGGGATATCACGTTTAGTTCTGGACGAAATATAACGAAGTGCACTTTTGTTATGAAAGAGTTATCAACGTTTACAGATGCGTTCATTGTCGATGCAAAGCTCAAAGTTACAATTCTTAGAGTGTTGTTATTGGTAACAGTTATAATAGATTGATATAAACGCAATCCAAATGATGCAGAATGAACATGAGCAGAATGTTATATATTTTGTTTTGTTGAAGCCGTCTGGTGTGTGTCTAGCCTTTAATGCAAATACGACACAAACAATCATCAGAATGAAAGGGTAGACGAGCGCCTTGAGGTACTCAAAACCTTGTGAGTCCTCACATACCCTTAGTTGTCTTCTCTGGTTGGATGAATATAGATAACTGTGGCTGGGTCCAACATCAACCATACGGTTAAAATAAAAACTTCAATCATCACAACAGCTGATGTTATCAATAGTTGCGATTTGACATTTATACACTTCACTTTCTTCTGTTTCTTTGTGCTGATGTTGGACGTTCTGTAGATTCTGTTTGTTTTGACGACAATGGCAGCATAGCAAACCGTGTGAACATAAACCTAACATGAACCGTGTAATGCCGCACGATGTCGGTGTCGGACGCGCAACCAAAACAAAACTGAACAGGTACGATATGAATATTCCAACGAGGGAGTATGGCGTTTAATTCCTTTCCCGACCTAGTTATAACTGGTGTATCTCGATTGCGATACAACACAATGGGAACTCAAGAAGGTCGAAATGAGCCCAACGCAAGAAACAATGATTACAATAATGGCCCACATGTTTCTAAAGTCCATAGTGATCTCTGAAAAGTTTAAGCACTTGGTCCGTTCCTTGTCCGGAAGTTGACCAGCAGGACAGTCGATGCAAGTGGTATCCTATATAAAAATGAACAAACTTGGCGTTTATACAATAATGATGTATCTGTAATACTGAATTATATATATGGTTTCTATTGAACACCACAGACAACGGTTGTTAAAATCGAAGATAAACGTTTTGTGACATTTTTGGATTTAAAAATAGATTACAGTAGTCTACATTTTTCTGGGATATCGACAATGACATAAATATTCTACTGATAAAGTAAATGTATTGTCGAAAATAGGCAAAATTTTGGAATACTAACATGTAAACATCGAAATGTATAATGCTTAAATGTGTTGAATTGAGTTTCTATATCCAGATTACAATTGGCAGTATACGTTAACATTAACATTAATATAAATCTAACTTTAAACCTATTCCCGTTCTTCACGTAAAAAAATGTTATTACGAAATCCTAGTGTCATAGAGATGGCTCTGCATCTAAGATTACATCAAAACATATTACTAAACATAAAAGTTCTAAGGCAAACAGGGCTGCATAAGTGTCATTTTGATCGTCAATTTTCTTATTCTGAGTTGTTGCCTTTCAAATGATTTTGAGAATATGGAATAGTGTTAGAATGGAATTACGAAACGAATAAATTATACATACGTTGATGTACTGATACACTGCACAATTCATACACCACCAGCAGCACGTGCTCTTGAACAACTTCGTCTCACCCTTCTGACATGGTGCAGAACAATAGGACGCCTCATGTGTCATATAACTAGAACTGTTTTTATAAAAGTTAATCTGACTAGAATTGTTCTTTACACCTGGAATAAAGTATGATCCATTATGAAAGCTTGGTAAACAGGCATTTTCGTTTGTTTTTAATCGAACAAAGCTACACACATATATGCAATACTTATAATTGAAAATATTACCGCTCCAACGTTTTACTGTAAGCTAACTTGTTATTAAAATTGTAATTGTTGTTTGTTTTAATGCGTGTTTTTGGTTGACTGTGTTCTGTGGTAGCTATATTTCTGTTCGAGTGTATACCTACTGTTAGGCCTTATTTGAACATCTATTTGAATCTCGTACCTTTGTTCAGTTTACTTTTTACAAAAATGTAGTTCTAAGATTTGTAATTATTGAAAACCAACCGAAGTTGCTTTTACATAACAAATGGTGCATTACAATACAATACAACCAATACACATGCTTCACCCTGCAGTTTTTGCAATTATAAGAAGTACAAACTAAAATGCGTTGCCGTTGATAGCCAATTCAGCCATTCATAAAACTTATATTTTACTCATTAAAAACAAATAAAACACAACTGCTAGTTTACCTTTTTTCTGCAAGAGTTTAACTTTATAATTATACCAATCATTATATACTTTCCAGCGAAATAGTGGATTTTATGATTAAAATAAAACCTTATATTTTCATTGTTTATATTTCACATATTTTCACTCAAAATGACGTCATGCAACTGTTGACGTTGTTTACGTTGTTGACGTTATTGACGTCATTGTTTTTCTGCATACATGTCCAGGTTGTGAGTAGATCTATATAATGAATAGAATATTTGTTGGTTTGTCGTGAATATAGGATTTATTTTCACCTCAAAGTGAGAAAACTCAATTATTTTCACTCGTGCTAAAGCACTCGTGAAAATATGCTTTCTCACTTCTCGAAGAAAATAAATCCTATATTCACTCAAAACAAACAAATATCCTCTATATATTTTTGTGTCGTTCATTCTACTGACAATTTCCAACGTTCATGTAATATAATGAGAATGAAGGAATCCTTATGTTGAGTATTAAACCACATTTAATTGACGTTTCCAAAAGATAAAAACACAAAAATGAGTTCATAGACACTAAATTATATATCTAAAATTTAGTAAATTTTCTTCACCAAATTTAGGTAAAACAAACAACTAAATGTATGATAGTATTGCTCTGTTACACAAGCAATAGTTCATATCTTCAAAAGAGATGATGGAGAAAATATATTTGTTATTAGGGACGAGATCACATTACATTGATATTAGAGTTAATTTATTTTGTATGGAAAATATTCAAAACGACCAATTGAGTGGTTATCGTAGTAGAAGTGCATAATATACACCAAACATTTCTATACTCGCACGCTTTCCTTATTCCTTTAATACATCTTTTTATTATTAGCGATTTTATAAACGAAATTATAACTCATGGACTACTGTCGTCAATAATCTCACCTTTGAATGTTCCAATCTCGTGCCAGTCATATCCTCGACTAGTGTTCAAAAAGTGCATCACACTGTATCTTGGTGGTCCGCTTTTTGCATAGAAACGAAACTTCAACCCAGCCGGGTCTGCAATTGCAAACACAAAATAAATTTCCTTCGAAATAACTTTTAAGTTCGTTTCAGTCTAACTAATACTTGTTTCATAACAATAACTATACACTTTAGTTATTCAAGCAAATGGTAGAGTCACCATTTTGAATTGTGATACAATTATATGTCTAAGTATTAAATCCGCAGAAGCACGTCAAGTAAACACAAGAACTAACAAGGTTAAGTTAAATCTTAAGACGCCCCGTAGTGTTATTACTTACTGGTCCTTTGGGATCATCAAGCCCAATCTTTGTGGCTTTAAAGTAGAATATCGCTTAAGCCGGTGCTATAAGGCGTGAGAAGTGTTGCACTTTACATTACTTCTCATGAACAGACTCAATAAAACCGAGTCTGCTACTTTTATCTCTTGTTTGTGTTTGCTGCTTCCAAGGGATCCCCTTTTCAGTATTTATTGTAAATTATATATCAATGTGAAAGGCCGTGACTAATGTTGGAACGTACAGCCAAACACTTTTGCGTGTTTTCAAAAAGAATAAAGTAATAAAATAGGTTCATTAAACAAATTATTGATAACATTATTATGTAAAACACAAAGTAATATACACACGGCAAAGATGTATACTAAATGGGTAAACATAGGGACAGATTTCAATCTGCTGGGATGTAGGATTTATTTATCGTTTAATTGTAAACGTTGCTGATTGTTAACCTTCTTACTAATGTGCTCGATAGACTCGTGTGTTTAAACAACGGATATAAAGATTAAAGAGATTTTTTAAGAAACTAAAAGACAAAAAGCCAATGACGTTTTTAATGACGTCCAAAATATAATTTGAAACTATCTACGGTTAATTGTTTATTTATAGGTAGGACACATTGACGGACCAGTCAATCAGATTGTTTTAAGTTGTTTAAGTGCATTAGAAGGAATTATTAACTGCGAACACTTATTCAAGACTCTCACCATTAAATGTGACTTTCTGAAGATAGTTCATCAATTCCTGGCCTTTGGGATTGCCAAGGGTCTTGCAAACTGTGTGATTTCCATTGCACTTTGAATTGTGCCAGGCTTTCAGTGCGTATGCAAAAGCATATACTGCATCCATTATAAGGTATGTGTTTTTGTTTTTGTTATAAGTTCCTGTAAGAAAAATAACTAGATTGGGTCATATTTATATAGACAAGCTAAGTGCATTTCATCTTTTATTATGAAACGATACGGTATAAAGGTATAAAGATGTATTTACAAGCAGACATATTAACTAATTGCATCTATATTTCTGTATACTATTTTTTTCTTTTTTTCTATGCTGATACATCTTATACGGACATTTTTGTTAACAATCACATTTTAATGTAAACATGTTTCATGTCAAATATTTATTGATTGCCGGACTGCTTCTAGATTAGAGGATCTATGATAAAGGGACCGGATCGGCGATCAACTGCCATACATTGTGATAAAATTAAAACAAATACATATATGTTATGGTGTCTGTTTGAACAGGGACTACTTATTTATGTTACTTTGAAAATAGAAAACGTGTCTTAGAAGTATATCTGATTAACACAGTTCATTATATCTACACTAACCCCCTTCTTTCGAAATGGTTTCCTTTCCAGTGCAGTTACTACCCCATATAGTAGCTTGAATATTACACTTAAATAGCTGCTCCCAGTACTTAGTAAACCAAAAATATGGTAACCGAGTGCCTCTTGAAGTTGGTGTTAAACTGAAATATGTGCAAAGACCAGTGTTACCATACGTACCTATTACATAAAACACACAAAATAATATAGGTGTTGAACTTATCTTTGAATGTTTACAGTCAAATGACAGTTATAAATTAAAATTTAAGTCTTTTACATATCTCAGATATCAGAATGATAGTGCAAACTATCGAGTTATTGTGAATTCTAATGAATTACTGTCCTGGAAATTACTAGCGTACTGTACATGCTGTATTTTCAAAATAAACTTATTTTATGCACCTCACACTGTAAATACCACACTTTATTACTTTTATTCATCACATTATTTTAAATAGGTATTACCAAACAACTATGCAGCCTTAAACATGATCCGTTGAGGTTTATTAACAGACGCATTTATGCCATAAGGAGAAAATTGCAATTCGTAGATTATAAACCAGTGCCTTTAACTACTTCTTCATTTGAATAAGAATGTCCGATAATTTCATGAATTTTCCTTTTAACTAAACCATCAGTGGTTGCTTTCGGTGAGCTTTTGTTCTGCGTTTGTTAATATGTGTATTGGATTGTGTTAAGGGAAACATCAGAAAAATGGTCCAAGAGAAACCACAGCGCCCAAACACAATGACCTCGTAGGCCCGCACTGTACTACAAAGATCTATGTAGTTGGTGATAACGAAAACCCTGCTGAAGAAGAACTTGACTTCGAACATTGTAGTTCTTAACATCATTACAAACTCTCGCAAACTGTGCTGGGAAATATAAACCGTAGGCAATAAGGCCTACAGGTTAGTGTTCATACCTTTCAAATGCAGAATTAAATGGTTTATTGCAGTTCTAACAAAGTGATGTATGAAATAGGAAAGATGACTGCACCTTTAACATCGTGAACTATACACACATGATTTTCCGTGCTACATTATACGGGCTGACCGTTCCAAGTCGGTAACCCTGCCTTCACTTATCTATGTGTACTGCCCTGTTTATTGTATAATTAATTTGCGCTATGGTTTCTATAGGACAAGCTGTCTCAAATTTGTACACATGTATATTGCATCATGAACTTGAGCATTTCTTGCATTGTGTTTTTCTCGTTGCCAGCCTACCTTGGGCCTCAATTTAAATAACCACTTGCTTACGCTTTCACTTCTTTTCCGTATGTGGAATTAAAGGTAGTTTTGAATTGTAACATTAAACTCGAACCATTCGTGTTTTTGAACTTAAACACTTTGAATAACGACACTTTGTTGTCAACCATCATCGTTTTAATTGGAATTATTACGTGACAAATGTATACCTTTGGAAATAGTCGTCGAAAACCTTTATGTCCTTTACTGCAGGTTGTATTCCATACGAATATTCGACTTTAGACTGGAGACTAGCTTCGAATTTGCGGCCCACCCACGCGTCACTTCCGATCCACATAAATGTATTGCTACCAAGGTCGGACCTATCCGCAACCAACTCAAACAGACTTTTAACAATGTCATGTGACATGTACAGAATCACTATAACTTTACCTGAAATTTAAAAATATATATTTATTCATTTCTTTAAATGCTGTATTCGCACAAAAAGTTAATAATAATGTGATATGTGATATGTAATTGCATCCAAAGAACCTACGATGTGCTAGGAATGATTAGAAAGAGAATCAATTCGAACGATATATTCAAAATACTACTCCCAACATTTAAACAGATTGAAAGGAAACATAATAAAAGAGTTAAAATATGATTGATTTAACATAAATAATAATGTGTGTATTGTTATATTGAACTTGTTGTTGACCTGGTAGTTAGGCAATAATGGAAAGCCTGACCTGCCAACAGCGAATATCCAACGAACTCTTCATTTTCTTGCAACACCAAGCAACATCACGGACACAAACACAATGGCCAGTGTGTCTGAGTGTCGGAGTGCCACCTGTCATTTACCCACTCTAAAGATCGGAGCTAGGAGCGCTTAATGTTGCGACTACCCCGTTGAACGTACGCCTGTGTAATGATATCAATGATAATAAGCATGGTATACATTTTAAAATTTAAAATACCTTCAGTGTTGTTAAATTTGCTTAACGTCGTCAACACTTTCGTAAGGTCATCCTTCTTTTCCACTAACGATGAAAAGTATCTATTTAAGAAAATTATTATGTTTAATAACAATAAATACTAAAAAGTGTTACGATAATGTTCTTTGATTAATGAAGAAATGGAAATATGTTGTCATTGAAAGATGTTTAATTTATTTTCATGTTGTATGTCATTGGTGGCAATTTAAAACGTTTCGTGTAACACTTTGATCATTCTGCCATTATTTAGTAAAACTTTTAAACCAGAAACTGCCGCTTGAGATATTAAGGTCAGCTACGAATAATTATATTTTCGTGCTGTGAACATGCTGAAAAATCATGTTTTCCCTCGAAATATTTTGTTCCAAATGGCTGTGTTTTACCATTTTCCTTAATTGTGTTTTTCAGATATTCAAATATACTGAAAGGAAAAAGAAACGCATAATGAGTATTTCCGCTATATATTGTGTGTTTAATATGCTACTGCTAATCGAATGGTACAGCGCGACATTATGCCTGTCCTTTCTGAAAGAAGGTTTAAACAGCACCAAACACACCAATGGTTACCTCTTTATAGTTTCATTATCGATAGAATGCGCATTTAGCTCAAGCAGGTGAGCAAACTTAGGCTTTAAACGTTGCAATCCCTTAAAGGTAAACACTATACTGAAATGGCTTGACTTTTCAAGCGAAACTTCAACATTTAATAATTCGGTGTAACAAAGTATAGTTTGATTAAAAGGTCTACTACTTGACAGAGTTGTCCTTTCTGTAATTAGTTGTAGCCCCTTTTTGTACAAAACACGTTTAGATATATCTGGAATATTACGTAGAATTATGTGTATGCAATAGTGTAGTATAGGCCATTTTTTGATTATACGTTTCTTTTTCCTTTCAGTATAGAAGATTCTATTTATCCTTTTACTTGGAGTGCTTCTGCGATACTTTTGCCCCTTATCTTTTGCGATGTCTTTGATGCATTACTTCCTATAGATGGTAGCACTGTTTTCTCTAAATGTGTTTTCATATATTTAAATTCAAATATGTGTGTTTACCTTTTGACTTGGAGTGCTTCAGCAATACATATGCCCTGATTTGTTGCCAGTTTCTGAACCTCTTCAAACCCGGACTTCCCATAGACAGTATCCTCATAAACACCAGTGACGTAGGTCCAGTTGAGGGTTCTTATGTGTGTAAAACAAAATAATTTGAGTGAACTTTTATCATAGCAGTCTTTCTTTATCAACTAAAAATAGCATATCTTTTATTTAAATAACTTTTGATCTATCAAATTCAAATTAACATATCTTCCTATAGTCCTATCTAAGTCGTATAACTTGTTAGAAGTACACAAAGCCAATTACAAATATTATTTTTAGCTACGTCTGACCTTCACATAGTAAATAACACTCTTAAGACAAGAAAGTGTGAAACATCCACATGTTGCTATGCTCCGGCCCGTCATGTCATCACTGGTGCTTTTGATATTATCAGCATTTGTTTTCCTAAAGGTCCAAAGTATCGATTGCCTTCACTGATTTTAATTCTTGTCGTGCTCAGATCACCAATCTATTGAGGAGCTTAATATAAAATGGTGACACAGAGAACATGCTGACCCGAACTCCCTTTCTACTTGAAAAAGGCTAATTTTTAAAATCATAGATACTCGTATTTAACTTTATACTGTCCTCCGTACTCCCTCTAGTCCTAGGTTTTCAGTTCGCTCGTAATTTGAAATTGGGAATCCAAGAATTTCATAAAATGTTTGTTTTGGTTCCTGCTGATAAAGCAGCTAATAATGTATTTGACCCCTAAATTACGTCACTATTTTATCTCTGGAACTTGGAAGCACTAAGTCGTATAGTCTAGTTCAATCTACTGAGGATGATATTGTTTTGATGCATTTCAACCGGTTTATTTGAAATTCGAATACATGCACCACTACAGACATTTTCAAAAGTGTCGCTAACCTGTCTTCATCAACCTTTCTGTTGTTTTTTGTCTCTTTCATTGTAGTTTCAAGTCCTTGTTTGCAGTACAGTGCGGACCTACGATGCCATTGCGTTCGGACGCTGTGGTTTCAATAGGACCTTATACATCATTTTTTTAACCTCTTAAATATCACGTTAGACACTATTGTGCTAAAGCTTATGGCAACTCTGGGATTAATTTATTCTGGTCAATTCAAAATTCATGCTACCTTCTTATAAATTTGCAATACACGTCAAGTTTCATCTATAAGTACTTATGACTTTTCTGCACAACATTAACCCAGAACGTTATCAAAGACAAGCTCATTGCTCTCAGTCACACTATGAGGACTTGCCAAGAAGTTTGTGAAGCAGTTATTGTCCTATTGGATAATGTTTACGTCAGGTACGGAACTACCGTCTATATATAAATTGTTGGTATTCTTAATGGTGCGAAATGTGCGCCTCTTGTCGCAGATATTTTTTGTATTGCTATGCAAGAGATTTCATGTCAAGAATTTCACCAAACACTCAGCTAGATGTTACCGAAAACACGTCTCGGTATCTGGGTGACATATTGAACATTGGCAACCATTTCTGTTCTACTACGGTTAACAGTATTTATTCTAATAAAGCTAATATGTCTGATAATGTCGCTTCTTTTCTGGATTTACATATCTCTATTGAAAATGGAAAACAATTAGCAAAATCTATGATGAGAGGTGATTATAATTTTTATATTGCTAATTATCCCCATTAGATGGTGATGTTCCCGAGCAACGTCTTATGGGTAAGTGTGATGTTTGGTGCACACTAGAACCTGGTTTAACCAACCCCCGGCCCTTCTGCAACTGACCGTTCCAAGGCGGTAGCCCTATTGTCAACCCATGTACTTGTGTTGTAATTGGCCTTACACTGTCGTTGCTGTCTGTTTTATTGCGAGAGTTTTACTGACTGTTTTCTGTGAAAGCTGCATTTTCTGTTCGACTTTTATACCTACTATTTCAAAAATTCGAAGTTACCTCTTTTTTTTATCGACTTTTATACTACTCGTATTCGTAATATGGAAACAACGGTCTTTTTGCTTACACAACTTAAACACAATCTTACAACTTACACAAAATCAAAAGTTTTTTTTATCTTTTATCTAATCCTGTGAAATTCTTTAACCGAAGGTTGGAACTGTCTTTAGTTATAGTGCCAACAGACATTAATATAACAAATTCCGTCATGGTGACATTTAACTTTTCTGTAAAGTTTCAAGACCACAGGTGTAACACTACCTTAGTTAACTCGACTTTTCTCACTACATAAGCTTTTCATACGTTTATGTGAAGTAAGGCTACTTAATATCAATAAATACTGAAAAGGGAATCCCTTGGATGCAACAAACACCAACAACAGAAACAGTAGCAGACTCTGTTTTATTGAGTCTGTACATGCGAGGTGATATAAAGTGTAACACCTCTCACACCTCCTAGCACCGAATAAGGCGATACTCTACTTTAAAGCCACAACGATTGGGCTTGATGATCCCAAAGGACTAGTAAGTAATACCTCTACAGATTTGTAGTCGGCCCGACTTTTTACGACAGCACTAAACAAACGCGAGTGTCAATGTCAATATTTAATAAAAGGGGAACCCTTGGAAGCAACACATACTAACAAGAGAAGAAAAAAAGATAGCAGACTCGGGTTTATTGTTCATCAGAGGTAATGTAAAGCGCAACGCCTCGCACGCCTCGCACGCCTCGCACTGTGATATTTGTACTTTGAAGATTAGGCTTGATGATCCCAAAGGACCAGTAAGTAATAAACTACTGAATTGTAGTTGGGACTATCATTTACGGCCGCCACACAGCACTAAACAGACGCTAGTGTGAATGTCAATGAATACTGAAAAGGGGAACCCTTGGAAGCAACAAACACAAACAAGAAACAAAAGTAGCAGACTCGGTTTTATTGAGTCTGTACATGAGAGATAATGTAGAGTGCAACACCTCTCACGTCTACTAGCACCGGCCTAAGCGATATTCAAGGTAAGACGAGGCTATGGATTTAAAGGTTCATTACAAGGTCATGGTGATCTCAACCGTTACCTCAACCTTTGCCTGCTTACCTTATCATCAACATCGCGGGTATAAAACGATATTCCTTTTATGGTGGTGAGAGTGCCTTGATTTCGTGAAGCCATGCGTACACATGCACATGCATAATGACAAAACCAACAACAGCTATAAGACAAATTTTGATCAGATCGGATTCCTCGGCACCTTTTTGGCTATGGCGATAGGACCTGAAACAACAACTTATGTGGGGAAGATTCTATTTGAAAACTGCTTACTTTAGTAGTTCAACAATAGCCGCCGCTTGGTGATTGTCGGACGACACCGTTCGCATAAAATATGTATATCCGTTTTCGTCAAGTACCGAACTGGTTGCACTGTAGCTTATCTAAAGAAAAAAATATAAACAATAATAGAGATCCGAAAATTAATCACCGAGCAAAGTAATAAAACAATGAAATGGACACTACACAACCCATAGAGTGGTAAATACAGGTTACCCACTTGGAACGGTCAGTAGACAATAAGGCCCACAGGTTAGCTTGAACCGATTATATATGTACACAATCATCGCTAAGCGCCCAAATTTACAAGACAGTGGAAACAAAACTACATTCTATCAAAAGGAATTCTCTAACAATGAATTCCACATCCAGAGAAACTAACAAAATATACACTAAGATGTTGTTGTAAAGCTTCTTTTCTCAAAAAAATACATTATTAGAAATACCATCCAGCATTGTACTGAACAACCACAGCAGTTGCAGCCAGGGAGAAAACCAAGGTTCGATTAGAAAACCCGAGAGACGAAAGTTCATGCACCTACCTACATTGGCCAGGGTTTCAGTAATTGGAATAATAATTTTACCGTCTGAAAATGAATAGCTTTCATAAAATGTAATGAACTTCAATATAAAACATACTTCAAAACGCTCGATTTGTATAAACTTGTATATATTTAAAACATTCAATGAGATGTCTCTGAGTACAACACCGTTAACAAAATTAGAGATTGTGAAAACGAAAAACGTATATACTAACCTGTGGAATATCAAGTTCAAACGTCCTTAGAACTTCTGCAAGTTGTATTGATACGGATGTGGACGCGACAATAACACCAACAGGTTTATCAACAAGGTTGTTTCTGTACGTAAAAAGTAAGAAGTAAACTTGATGTTAGTCTGTAATCTTGTCTTGTCGTGCCCTCATTGGTTTATTCTCTTATTGCTCTGGCTTCTGCCAAGTCACTGAGTTCCTTCTTTGTGGCTTTCTCTAGGCTATTGTTCTATTTTTTTGTATTTAGATATATACACGAGCATCTTTGTGTTTTACCTATATTTCCTATTAATGCTGCATTGTTGGTTAGAGACTAGTTTATGGCGGGGATTTCTTTATTTACACTGTCTTGTTTTATTGGGATGACAGTAGGGTAAGTGTGACGTTTGGTGCACCCTAGAACCTGGTTTAACCCCACCCCCACCCCAGCGGCCTTTTTTGCCACTGACCGTTCCAAGCCGTTCTATTGTCAACCCTTTTTGTGTTTGTCAGGTCAAAGGCCTTTATTCCTTATTAACATTGTCATTGACGTTTTCATGTATTTTTGTGTGTTTTTGGGTTTACTTTGTTCTGTGAAAGCTGCATTTTTTGTACGAGTTTTGACATATTTTTGTATATCCATGGTAAAGTTTGTTTTGAATCATTCTGTGTAACACTGCATCATGTATCTCATATGTTAAGATTTGCACGGTAAATATTTAATTTGACTGAATTTTGTACTTTATTTGATAATTTTTAATTTAGCAATTCTTCATTAACTGGTCATATAACGAAACATATTTTAGATCCAAAAGATTACTAACTTGTATCATATTGCGATATCGAATCAATTAAACTGATCCCGTGGTATATACTTATTTGTATTCTCACATAAGCACGCATGTTTGAATGATAAGGAATTGATGTAATAATTGTTTTTAAAGAACATGCTTTTATAGATAGTTTTATTTATATTAATATCATACATAAGATTTCCCTTAATATTGGCAGGAATGCCCTTGTACTTAGATTATTTATGAAGTCATGTCATGCAAGTATTGTATTTATAGCATTATCAGAATAATAAAAAACGAATACAAATACTCACAGAGTCGATCCCTGTCTTTTTCCAAACGCAATAATTCTCTCGTATGCCACTTTTCGACTAAAACAAGTGTCAGATACTGTGACACCTAACGTGATATCTACAAGGAGAAACAATTTAATAATAAACAAAACAATTAATTTGTGAACACACCTGATTGTTTAAATATTGTATGCCCATGCCGTAACTATGGGTTCGAAAACAACAATCCAATCACTACCTTTTACATTTCATGGTGCTCTGTTCAGTGATACTATTATATACATTATTCGAGTGGTCACTTACATCAAATAACAGGGACATGTTCTATACTGTTGTTGGGCTCATTGTTTGTCTGTGATATTGTTACATGTAACAAACTTAAATGTGGTTGTAATGAAACTAAACTACAAAAATAACTATAAAAGTTGAACAGGAAATGCAGCTTTCACAGAACACAGTCACCACAAAAACACGCAAAAAGACAAACATGAATGGCATTGTTAATAAGGAATAAAGGCATATGAAGTCACAAACACAAACAGGGTTGGCAAAAGGGCTACCACCTTGGAACGGTCAGTGACAAAACTGGCCGCTGGGGGTTTAAACCGGGTTCTAGGGTGCACCAAACCTAACTCTTACCCTACTGTCATCTCAATAAAACGGTACAGTGTTAATAAAGAAATACCCCACCGTGAACTATGCTCTAACCAACAAGCAGCATTAATAGGTAATATAAGTAAAACTCAAAGATGGTCGTGTATAGACTTTTATTTCCACTTATTATGACCAAAAATGTCAACTTCTGATTGTCAGTTGACAAACTGTTTCACACACCAATAGTTAATTTACCTATATTTTCTTTAAAGTTGGTCTAATTCAAAAGGTCCTGCCTTAATGGAATGATCAAGAATTCTTAACATGTTAAAGTTAAAGACCTATAGCGAGTATATTGTATTTTTTTTTGGTGGGGTGGGGTGGTGTTGGGGGGAGGTGAAGATGGGGCGGTGGAGAAATTGTATAGGTAATTGTAATTCACTAGACATACAACTGCAAGAGAAAATGATGTTATTCAATATTCTGTTCTTCATTAGTTGTGTTTTTGGTGTGTTATTTTCTAAAAGCAATACATAATCAAAATAATTGTATTTCATACAGCTAACTTGTTTATTTGTAATTGGTACACACTATTATATTGCTATAAGAAATAGAGATTATTTAACTGCTGGGATCGATTATAGGGAAATCCTTCACGATATGGTAGACGTGTTTTTTTTTACGAACGAGCGTAAGCGAGTGAGTGAAAAAACAACACAAGCCTACCATCGAGTGAAGGATTTTCATATAATCGATCACAACAATTTTTATTCAGATTATGTATGATTTTAACCAGAATTATTCGCTTTATTTAGGGTTATCGGCGGATGACGTCGACGTCACCAACACGTTATTGACGTCATATCTCAACGTCGCAGTTAGTTATTAATATTTAGCGATTATGAATATTCTTTCATTGAGAAATCCCAATCTTTCACCCATAGAAATGTAATAAAACACTGTAATCGGGCCTCAATTCATAAGCGGTCATGTTATCAGTAATTAAGCAAGCCTTTTATATTTGTTTATGATCAAGTAGAGTTATAAAATGTCTTTAATACTTCATATGCCTTTACATACATCTAGTGTCTGAAGTTGACGATGTTTCTTTTTGATATTTTAAAGCGAGAGACGGGCCATGTATTGACTTTTTTCAATAAATTCAGAACATTTTAATTCAACTAAGATCTCGAATTATATGATGTTATATGGGGCATTAAATACTATTTATTTTTTCGAAGTAATTACCAATGCATTCTAGGAACTACATATATTTACTGAAAGTAGAATGCTCTAAATACGTTGAAAGAAGCCAACAAAATGGTCGGCTTTCGCTCAAAATGTCAGAACAGAGTATTGCCAAATATATCATTGTACTACGCATTTAAAACACTAGATTAAGTCAAGTGATGTGTTAACATTAAGATCTTAAGCATTCCCGCTGAAACTAGAAGGCTCGAATCAGGTCTCAGTTTTAGAAAAGACAGGTCAATACAACTATACTAACCATCCGTCCGATATATTGTCGCACAGTGTTTAAAATGCGATACAACGTGTTTGGATCACGACAGTGACTAACGAGTTTTGCCATACGACTTATATCCGAAAAGAAAAAGAACAACTTGTAATTTAAAAAAATAATAGTTTTTATAATATTATTATAATAGAAGCAACAATGTGATAAATATCACAATGATTTGAAAAACACAAACACATTAAATCGGTTAGGTGTTTAACTACAAAACTACATGTGTTTTACTGAAAAGTGAAATGCAATATTAAGTTAAGTTAAATGAACTTTTGAATGTTATTTCTGAAAATCTCTGTGCATTAACTCCATAAAAGCATTGCTGGAGTTATTGCGATCATCTTTTCTTTGTCTGTTGGTAGTGAGTTCGGAATCTAATTGAATAAGTTATAATTATTTCATAATTTACTCCAACATTTTGACAGAACATGTGGCTTTATAAAATGCATCCTTTACGTTAAAAATACGTGTATTTGTGAAATTCTTTCACGTAATTATGGATGTAATAAGACTCAGTTGGGGGTGAATGTAAATATATAAGTTTATAAGCGCGCTACTATCGTCTCGCCGCAATGCTAGCTTTTACGCTGAGGGGACAATATACATATTTCTTAGATATTTTATATTTAACAACATTCTTTCCGGTGAGTAGGATCTGAAAGTTATGTGTTTGCAAGTGTGTTTACAACTTATAACATATAATTTCGGATAATTGCAAACTTACCACTTAAACTTATATTATGTTATATGCGATTAATTATATATCTTGAAATAATAATATAAGTAACACACTGAAAAACGTACTATTTTCCTTAAGAAATTCACGATTCATCTTGTCCAGACTATAAAACAATGCCTCGAGATTCTGTAGTCCATCTTGGTCATTTATATCATCACTGCAGGACTCACCTGGCCCGAGGTTGCTAATAGGAATCAATGCTCCGATGAAATAATCCCCCGGAATGTGCATATAGGGATCTGACCGAGCAAATATAACTCCCGGAATTATGATTAATGTTAAAATCACGAGCATGTTCTTCTCGCAGTTTGATTGCTGTAGTCTGTCTACCATTTTGTTTAATATTATTTGTGGTGGATTAATAAAATAGATTTAACATTCGTGCATTATCTATTGATGCAAATTGTGGATTTCCATTTTAAATCACATTATTACTGTTTCAATATTAAATCCAAAATGTATATATATGTCCATCCGCAAACTACATAAAAAAGTAAATAAATATCCAAATTTGAAATAAGATAACTAGAATCCTTTCTTCCTCCACTTATTTGGAGACCCATCTATATTCGATTTTGAACGAGTACTAATTTCAATATAAATCAAATCTAATCAAATTACATTATTTATTTCCGTATCGTGTAGAAATGCGCTATCCATGAATACATCTTTAGAGAGATTCATATATAGTTCCTGATGTTATCTGTTAACTTAAAACCACTTGTATGATTGTGTGATAAGCCATTGACGGATAAACGAAGAAGAAGACGTAGCTGTGGCTTAACTGCGTCAATCAACCATCTTTAATTACCGGAATATCCGGAATAAGTGTAGTTTCGAGTACTTAGAACTTGAAAAGCTTTAATATTGATATTGTCTGTTCTTTTTATTAATATAACATTTTACACTTCCGTATACGGTTTATACGGCTGCCTGTAGTGTCTCATTAAACGATTTACTTGCTCAACCACTTTTATACTAACCATGTTCGACAGTTTTCTAGGGGTATGACTAGATACCGAAAAGAACGTTCTTTTCGCGAAAAGAACATAAATATCCGAAAGACAGTCAAATCTTTATTATTGATCTAAATATTATTATTTTTAAATCATTCTTTACATTTAAGTAAAAGAATAGTAATAATAATAATAAAAAAGTTAAATTGTTTTTTTTAAGAAAGTTATAGTATATTTCGCATTTCTTGTCTCCGAAAAGACATTCAAATGTTGCGAAAAGACAGTATCAAATCTTTTTTTTTGATCTAAATATTATTTGTTTTGCATTATTCTTTACATTTAAGTAAGAGAATAGTAATAATAATAATAAAAAAGTTAAAAACAAATTTTTAAGAAAGTTATATTATATTTCGCATTTCTTGTCTCCGAAAAGACATTCAAATGTTGCGAAAAGACAGTATCAAATCTTTATTATTGATCTAAAAAATATTTGTTTTACATTATTCTTTACATTTAAGCAAAGGAATAGTAATTAGTAAATGAAAAAGTCGAAATAAAATGATTATGTTTAAAATATTTTCAATTTAAGTATAAATGTAACTTCGAGTCCGAAAAGACCAATTTATTTTTGTTTTATTTGATATATTTAAACATCTTAATAGTAATAAAAAAATAAAAATCTAAATAAATGATTATGTTTAATTGTATCCTAAGAAATAGTAACTTGTGTCGTGCTCGGCCGTTTCCAAAGGTTCATTATCATACTCTTTTTTCCCCTCCTGCTCATAATTCCGAAGAATTATACTCGGGGCTTGAGACCCGCATAGCGCAGTTAAAGTTTTTTTTATGTAGGAATGAATGAATGGAGCGTAATGCTCATCTTTTCATGGAGCGTAATGCTCATCTTTTTTAATAGAGCGTAGTGCTCATCTTTTCATGGAGCGTAATGCTCATCTTTTCATGTGATTTTTTGTTCCTACTTTAGCCCTTCTTTTTGTTGAACGATTAAGTTCATCTTTTTGTGAGGCTTATTATACTTTTAAAATCAAATATAACTGTTTTACATGTTTGAAAGAATTATCGAAATATGGATTGAGTAATAGCACAGACCTAATAACAATTATTAATATGTCTGTGGTAATAGTAATAGTTATTAAGAAAGAATAATGATTTGACATAACCATTCAATTTCGGTGTTTCTGAAGATTGTACATAATTTAAGGGTGACTACAGGCGTCTTTTAGCATCCGGGGTCCTAGATGGCGTTCTTGATCTCTCGGCTCGACTTCTTTTAGCCTGGTGTGGTTTCCTGCCGCCTGTTGGTGTTTTCATTGTAGTCCGTGTACCGTCCGTGGAAATGACCAGATTGGGATTAGATTTCCCGAAGTCTGTCAGGAATTTCTTCACTCGCTTCTCCCTCTGTTCTTCTGAGAATCTCGCCCAGTGGTCAATATCAACCAAGTGGTGCTGAAACTTGTCCACTAGACGAAAATGTCCCATGTCTCGAATAGCTCGGCATTTTTCTTCTAGCTCTCCCTGTACAATTTCATATAGAATCTTAATAAATTTCGGCAGATCTTTTAATTTCCATTGTGTTGCTGTTTTTAATACATGGTTCGCGCTTTCTGAATTGTTATTAGTCCATGTTGGCGATATTTTCCCTCGTTGCATGGTTCTATTATGTGTTGTTTTAAAAGTGGATATAATTTCGTGTCAAAATAAGTCCTAAATTTTTTGTCCCCTACACTTAAGTCTTAATTATGACATGAGAACCTGTATATTACATCACTCACGTTTAGCACGCGTCACCCGTTGACATCATATATATCAAGGTCAGAAACTATGTTGTTGTAGTTGAAAATAATATTTCTAATAGGCTTTTTATACTTATAACAAATTACAGGACTTTCGGAATTTTTGAAATATTTTGGGATAGAATCAACTACATGAGTATCCCGAAAAATACTAGGCATGTCAATGAAATCAATACCTTTATTAATATATTTCCCAATATCAATCAAATACATGTGCATGCATGCTGATACTTGAAAGTGGGTATATTATCTGACCATCACATTAGTTCTCAAATCATCCGAAAAGTGTGGTGTAACAGTCAAATGTATTGATGGGCATATATGACCAAAACCACCACGTTACGACGAGTGAACATCCCATGTACATAACATGATCATCACGTACAAAGGTTGCATGTAAACTATAACAAATCATCATCACATCACGTATAAAAGTTTGACAAATACATGTTCTTATCATCACGTATACAGCTTGAACCAAAACATATGTGTTGGACATTTACCTATAATCAGCATCATGTATCATCTGGTTGAACTGCAATATATAATGAGCATCAAGTATACAGTTTGAACTACTTCGTAAAACACATCACGTATAATGTTTGAACTTAATACTTATCATCACGTATACATATTGAGCTTTTTCATATAGGAAGCATGACGTACAAAGATTGCACTACTACTTTTAATCACCATCACATATAAATGTTGAACTACTACATATAATGAACATCACGTATAGAGTTTTAACTACAACATAAAATCCTCATCACATATAAATGTTGAACTACTATATATAATGAACATCACGTATAGAGTTTTAACTACGACATAAAATCCTCATCACATAAAAACGTTGAACTACTACATATAATGAACATCACGTATATAGTTTTAACTACGACATAATATCCTCATCACATATAAATGTTGAACTACTACATATAATGAACATCACGTATAGAGTTTTAACTACGACATAAAATCCTCATCACATATAAATGTTGAACTACTACATATAATGAACATCACGTATAGAGTTTTAACTACTACATATAATCAACATTACATATAAAAGTTATTTCCTACATTAGAATGTTCATCACGTATAAAACATAGGTATAAAAAGCGAACAGGAAAAGTAGGTAGCATTCACGGACGACATTCAACCACAAACACACACAGAAACAAGGAACAACTATATATAAAAATGAATAAAAGGCAAAATAAGACATCACAAACACACAAGGATTGACAATAGGGCTACCGCCTAGGAACGGTCAGTGGCAAAATAAGACCGCTGCGGGGTTTCAACCAGGTTCTAGGGTGCACCAAACTTCACACTTACCCTACTGTTATCCCAATAAAACGGGACAGTATCAATAAAGAAATCCCCGCCAATAACTATTCTCTAACCAACAAGGCAGCATTAATAGGAAATATAAGTAAAACACAAAGATGCTCGTGTATATATAAATACAAAAAAAAATAGCCTAGAAAGCCACAAAGAAGGTACTCAATGACTTGGCAGAAGCCAGAGCAACAAGAGAATAAACCATTGAGGGCACGACAAGACAAGACTGCAGACAAACATCAAACGTCACCGTCCTTTTGGGCTTTAAGTAGACGTCATCACCACAGCCTGTCCGGTCATCGCACAATTAAAGAGGAAAGCATAGTGGCGAACAAGTATCAGCATGCATGCACATGTATTTGATTGATATTGGGAAATATATTAATAAAGGTATTGATTTCATTGACATGCCTAGTATTTTTCGGGATACTCATGTAGTTGATTCTATCCAAAAATATTTCAAAAATTCCGAAAGTCCTGTAATTTGTTATAAGTATAAAAAGCCTATTAGAAATATTATTTTCAACTACAACAACATAGTTTCTGACCTTGATATAGTACATGATACTCCTAAGGAATGTGAATGCAACACATCCAAATTTTGCTATGCTCCATCAGGTCATGTCATCACTGCTAATTTTGATATTGTTGATAAACGTATTCGGCATTTGTTTTCGAAAGGTCCTAAATATAGATTACCTTCAACTATTGATTTTAATGCCTGTCGTGCCCAGATCGCCCACTCCATTGAAGATTTTAGTATAAAATGGTGTCGTAGAGAACATGCGGACCCAAACTCGCTTTCTACTTGGAAAAAGTCTATTCTTAAAATTATAGATACACGTATTAACTTTTATAATGCTAACCCCTCTTTACTACCTCCAAGACCTAGGTTTTCCTTTCGTAATCTAAAATCGGGAATTCAGGAATTTCATAATAAATTTGTTTTAGTTCCTGCAGATAAAGCAGCTATTAATGTAATTATTGTTTGACGCCTACATTACGTCAATGTTTTATCTCTGGAACTCGGCAGCACCAATTCGTATACTCCAGTTAATTCTACTGAGGATGATGTTGTTTCCGCACATATCACTCGGTGCACTACTTTCAAGGCTGGTGTAAACGATAAGCAAAATAAACTGCCTACCATGTACTGGATATCTAAATTACATAAAAATCCGTATAAGGCTCGCTTTATTTCTAATTCTAGTGCCTGCACCACAACAAACATCTCCAATCTTTTAACTTCTTGTCTTACTGCCGTTAAAGATCACGTTAAACTATATTGTGATAAAACTTATGAAAACTCTGGGATTAATTTATTTTGGTCTATAAAAAATTCAGGAGACGTTCTTGATAAAATTTTCAATAAAGGTCAAGTTTCATCAATAAGTACTTATGACTTCTCTACACTATAAACAACCTTACCACATCATCTTATTACAGACAAGCTAATTTCTCTTATTCAAAAAACATTCGCTAGAGAAAATACTACATTTTTGGCATGTAATAATATTAAAGCGTTTTCCACTAACGGCAGTTTAGACAATTATACTATGTGGACTTGCTATGAAGTTTGTGAAGCACTCATCTTCCTATTAGATAATATTTTCGTCACGTTTATAGACAAATTGTTGGTATCCCTATAAGTACGAACTGTGCAGCACTTGTCGCAGATTTGTTTTTATTTTGCTATGAAAGGGATTTCATGTTGAGTCTTTCACCAGATACCCAGGCAGATGTTATTGAAGCTTTTAATGACACCTCTCGGTATCTGGATGACATACTGAACATTGACAACCCTTTCTTTCCAACTATGGTTCATAATATTTATCCTAAAGAACTTCGACTTAATAAAGAAAATATATCTGATAATAGCGCTTCTTTTCTTGATTTAGATCTCTCGATTGAAAATGGTAAAATAATTAGCAAAATATATGACAAGAGAGATGATTTTAATTTTGACATTGTTAATTATCCCCACTTGGATGGGGATGTTCCCCGAGCAACTTCTTATGGGGTTTATCTGTCTCAACTTATTCGTTTTTCTAGAGCTTGTACTCGAGTTGAGGACTTTAATATTCGTAATCTTTGTATAACTAAAAAGTTACTCAATCAGGGTTACCTTACCATAAACTTCGTAAAACCTTTGCAAAATATTATTATCGTAACCGTGATCTTCTTTCCAAATATAAATGTAATTTAAGGACTCTTCTGCGACAAGGACTATCACAACCTGACTTCTATGGTGATGTGATTTATAAACTTTGTAAGTTTCTTGGTCATGATCACTTTCATACTATCTTTGTTAAACTTGTTAAAAAGTTTATCAAAAGAAGTTATGACCCTTTCATTTTGCAACGTACTGCATGCTTGGTGGTGGACCCTTTTACAGTTCGCCACTATGCTTTCCTCTTTAATTGTACGATGACCGGACAGGCTGTGGACCCTATGATGACGCCTATTGGGACGGTGGCGTTTGATGTTTGTCCATGATCTTTCTTGTCGTGCCCTTAATGGTGTATTCTCTTACTGCTCTGGCTTCTGTCAAGTCATTGAGTACCTTCATTGTGGCTTTCTAGGCTATTGTTTTTTTGTATTATATTTACACGAGCATATTTGTGTTTTACTTATATTGCCTATTGATGCTGCCTTGTTGGTTAGAGATTAGATCATGGCGGGGATTTCTTTATTTACACTGTCCTGTTTTAATGGGATGACAGTAGGGTAAGTGTGAGGTTTGGTGCACCCTAGAACCGGTTTAAACCCCCAGTGGCATACTTTGCCACTGACCGTTCCAAGGCGGTAGCCCTATTGTCAACCCTTTTGTGTTTGTGATGTCGTTTGCATTTGTTATTACTTTTGCCTTTTCGTTTGTCTGTTTGCGTGTTTGTTTTTGTGTTTTGTGGTTGACTGTCGTCCTTGAATGCTGCTTTCCCTGTCCGATATATTTATCCTTCTTAATATTGTTATTGCGGCGGTCTATATATGGTACATTATCTTAAGTGTAATCTTAGAACGATACCAATCTAGCAATCTTAAGGTCAAGCGGTGATGTTAAGACCGCATAATTAAGCTGGGAATATTATGTCCTTGTTAAGATTACTCCTAATTAAGACTAATTATGTTTGATGAGTCCGTATTAATTTGAAATAAGAGAGATGAGATTTTAGTATTGAAACGTTAACATAAACATATTTACCCACATTTTATGTTGTAATATATAGAGTTTAATTAACATTGTTGTTGTGATACGGGAAATAATTCACGAGGGAATTATTTTCCGTATCATGACAACAATGTTAATTAAACTATATATTATATATTCTGTGATGAATTTCTTTCCAATCGTCTTTTGACACACGTATTTCTTCTTCTGTCACTCATTTGGCGACAACGTGGAGTAATACATCAATATCGTGACGTCACTCGCGCTATGTGACGTCACGATATTGGTGCACAGGCACAGGCTAAAATCGTCCTATAGACGATGATGGCTGGGGGTCAGGGGGCATTTCCAGCATTTTTTGGTTGCACAGGATCACTTACTTCTTCAAATTCAGAAGGTTTAAACAGATCTTCAACCTGCTAACAAAGTAGTTTCTAAAATCTGGCTACTGTGTTATCTTGCACACTAGGCGAGATAGCACAGTAGAGGAAGAGATATGTTATAGATTTTCTCAAACTATAATTCTTCACAGAATATATAATATAATGTTCTAATTAATATTTGTTATTTGTTAACATATTTGGACATTTTAAGAATGTTTTGAAACCGAACGCACGTATTTTGTCAAGTATTTGATATGCATATTATAGTCCATCTCCTCACATGGGGTACGTTCGATTTTGAGTCTAGTTTACCATAAGCGTGATCATTTATTAATAGCTCGATCCAAGAATATGAACTGAAATGCAAAGGTAAATTTGATGTGGATAAATTGTATGTACCTAATAGAAATATAAAGTAAATACTAAAATCCGAAATTCTAATAAAAGAGCGTTGTGAAAGGCGTAAGAATAAGGCGGATACCCCTTAGACTGCGGAGCACGAGTACAATGAGTTATGCGACGAGTGTAAACCGAGACCAGCCTGCACTTCCGTGAAGGGTTTACACTGTTCGATCATCAGTCGATACTTTCTCCATAACACCTCTATGAACAATGAATATAGCTCCATAACACCTCTATGAACAATGAACAGAGCTCTATAACATCTCCATGAACAATGAATAGAGCTCCATAACACATCTATGAACAAGAATAGAGCTCCATAACACCTCTATGAACAATGAATAGAGCTCCATAACACCTCTATAAACAATGAATAGAGCTTCATAACACCTCTATGAACAATGAATAGAGCTCCATAACACCTCTATGAACAATGAATAGAGCTCCATAACACCTCTATGAACAATGAACAGAGCTCCATAACATCTCCATGAACAATGAATAGAGCTCCATAACACCTCTATGAACAATGAATAGAGCTCCATAAGACCTCTATGAACAATGAATAGAGCTCCATAACACCTCTATGAACAATGAATAGAGTTCCATAAGACCTCTATGAACAATGAATAGAGCTCCATAACACCTCTATTATGAACAATGAATAGAGCTCCATAACACCTCTATGAACAATGAATAGAGCTCCATAACACCTCTATAAACAATGAATAGAGCTTCATAACACCTCTATCAACAATGAATAGAGCTCCATAACACCTCTATGAACAATGAATAGAGCTCCATAACACCTCTATGAGCAATGAACAGAGCTCCATAACATCTCCATGAACAATGAATAGAGCTCCATAACACCTCTATGAACAATGAATAGAGCTCCATAACACCTCTATGAACAATGAATAGAGCTCCATAACACCTCTATAAACAATGAATAGAGCTTCATAACACCTCTATGAACAATGAATAGAGCTCCATAACACCTCTATGAACAATGAATAGAGCTCCATAACACCTCTATGAACAATGAATAGAATGATCCTTTATCTAAGATATAACAGTTAATTATTTTAATACAGTGGGTCGAGGCAGAGGTGTAACATACACTTTTCAATAACGGTGGTTAGAATTTGATGAAGCATATATACGTGTTGTTTACTTGTCGTTGTTTTTCCAACACAAAATGCGTACATGTATGTTATGAACCTTTTCAGTAGTCCCCACCCCTGTATACATCATATACAAGATACTGCAAAAGTAGGTATAAAAGTCGAACAAGAAATGTAGCTTTCACAGAGTACCGCAACGAAAAACGCGCATTAAAACAAACAACAATTACAATGTTAGTACGAAACAAGGCATGCGACATCACAGACACAAACGGGTTGACAATAGGCTACCGCCTTGGAACGGTCATTGGCAAAAAAGCCGCATGGGGTTCATGGATGCAACAAATCTCACTCTTACCCTTTTGTCATCCCAATAAAACTGGACATGGTTAATAAAGAAATCCCCGCTAGGCTATATTCTCCAACCAACAAGGCGTCATTAATAGGAAGAACAAGTAAAACACAAAGATGCTCATGTATAGGTGAATATAAAAAACAAAAGTTTAGAAATCCACAAAACAAGTAGTCATTGACTTTGCAGAACCCAGAGTAACAAGAAAATAAAACCATTAAGAACACGACAAGGCAAAATCGACGAAAATGATCAAACGTCAGTTCTTCTAGGATTTAAGTAGACGTCATCAAAGAGTCCACAACCGGTCATCGTACAGTCAAAGAGAAAAACATAGTGGCGAACTGTAAATGGTCAACCACCAAAAATGCAGTGCGTTGTAATAACCCGTTTTAATAAACGTGTTAACAAGTTTAATACCTCCTCTTCGATAAAATGTTATGTTGAATCACATTGTCCGTACGTACCGAATGAACTTGTTCGTCACACCCTCCGGGCGTCCGTCCCACATATTGGTGTGTGCTCTATTCCTCCTGCAGTTTTCCGATTGAAATGAAACTCGCTGAGCTCGATACTTATATTTAGTTATCGGTGGTACATTTTCAATTGCTTTTGTATTTACTCACCCTTATATATATATATATAGTTATAAAGACACCAGTTTATTGGGTCAAAATGACTTTTACCACTCAATATATTGGGTCCTTACCTTGTTATTGGTCCTCAATCTGCTATTGGGTCTTGACCCAACAATTCAACGACCCAATAATACATGCATGTTTAACAGAACTACATTTACCTAATTAAGCCTCTCGCACATAACTTATTTTACACGTTATTGGGCCCCTGAGTAGGGTTATCTCCCCTTGATAATTTGCTAGGTGTGTATGTATATACTGTTTATCTAATCAGAGGTCAGAGTTCAGGACCCAATATATTGGGAAATTCACAATGACCCAATAAACTAGTGAGGCGGTATATATATATATGTTAACAAGACCCAGCAAAAATGTTGCGTCAGACCCAGTATTATGAGTTCCGAATATAAGGCGTTAACAGTTGAATTACCCGTTAAGTTACGACTATATAGGGATACATAAGTACCTTTAGGTGTACTTAATTCATAAAAAAAGACCAAACACGTATATACACACTATTTCAGGGTGGTCCCAATAAATGTGTTCAAATTGAGAGACCCAGTATCCTGGTGACTTTAAGTTATATTTATGAAAATACATAAGCTACAAAAACACAACGCAAGTACTCAATGACTTGGCGGAAGCCAGAGCAACAAGAGAACAAACCATTAAGGTTACGACAAGACAAGATAAACATCAAACGCTACTGCCCTTCTAGCTATTGGTACACGTCATCATAGGGTCCAGAATCTGTCAGTCATCCCACAAAGCGGAAAGCATAGTGGCGAATTGTAAATGGGTGAACCTCTAAGCATGCAGTCCCTTGCAAAATGATAGGTTCATAATCTTTTTTGATAAGCATTTTAACAAGTATAACAAAAGTAGGTATAAAAGTCGAACAGGAAAGTAGCCTTCACAGAAATAGGCAACCAAAAACATGCCATCCTTTTCCTTTTGCTTTAACTTACTGCAATTTCATCTCAGGTTCGAACTTAAGGTCAAGTAATTGTATTTGTTCAAACAACAAGTCATTTATTTGGTTGCAAATGATTTTTAGTATGGTATTTCTTCTTTTCGAGTGCGGATACAAATAAGGTAATGTCATTTAGAAATTTCAAATAATTTCCTCGATAAATTGTTTAAGTTATATTTTGTTTATGTAGCTATTTCATCTATTGTTCCATCGTTTTGCTGTGCGTTCTATAAATAGATCAATCATCATCATCACGTGATCATCACGTGATATTGCGTAAAATTTATTCATACGCTTTATTGTTCTCCTAGGGTAGAGTATTGAGATTTGTAACCAGTTAATTTTATAAGTTATTTCTCTTGCATCACCATCAAACGCATATCTTGCATCTTTTTTGGATTTATATATTTAAGAAATATACATGGCCTTTATAGTCTTCATATAATATTTAATAGGTTTGGTCAGTAATGGTTATCGCATAAGCTACTATCCTTTGTAAAAAGTTGTTGCTGCCATTCTCCAGAATAAGATTTTTAGCTTACTTTGTAGTACGCTGTGTAATATCCTTAAGTTTTTACCTCCCTTGCTATGAAGTTAAAATGACAAATAATCCAGAATACATATGCCAATCGTGTCGGCGAGACCGAATGCAAATCAACACGATCTGACTGGGTATATATTACATCATTTGATCCCGCGTGACGTTTTTAGACTTCAAGTCTGTTCGGACACTCCGGTTTTAGAATAAATCCGATTATAGCTCATCAAAATTTGTAAAGGATTGTTAGCTCAGTCGGGAGAGCGGCAGTCACAGAAAATTATAAAGAGAGCGGGATGGGTCCGAATCTGACCAATACCCAATTTTTAATTCATGCCCAATGATCTTAAAAGGGGTACAACAGGATTTTTATAGAAACATCTTAAATTATAAAATTGTTCCAGTTCACGATATAAAACACTATCAATCAAAATGTGAAGCTAGAACCATTTTGTTAATATCTAAAGTTTCAGAACACCATATAGTCAGGGTGGAATCGCACGTAATATGCTGAAATTAGCCCTGGTGCGTCACCTAGGATAGCACGAAATTAATGTGCAGCATGAATTTCTTTGCAAATAAAAGATTTTGTAGGCTCGTTATGTTGGTCATGTAGAATAAAAAATATTAATATTTGTCAATTTTAAATCGGATACTTAGACCCCCTTCAAAAGAATATCAGTGATGAATTTGAAAAATTCGAAATGACCTCAGTATGTAAGCAGCCAAAAAAAGCATGCTGTACAGTCAAATGGTTTTCAACGAGTTTGACTTTGGACAACAGCATAACATAGCCATCCATACCATTTGTAGTGTAGTTGTTTTAATCACAGACCTAATAAAACACAGCCCTAATAATAAATAGATTGGACACTACGAAAATAAATTTCACGTGGCACAGTGCGAAAAATTCACAAATTATTTCCCAACTTTAAACACACATATTATGAAAAGTTTTATAGATACAAGTTTCATTTATGCCAAATACCATCACAAATTTAATTTTCTTTTCAATGATAGTATTTTTCCTTCTCTTACATTTAGAGCAAAAAGGGAGTTTGACGGAAACTTTGACTATGTCGAAACCTTGATTTCTAAGAGAAAAGCGAAAAATGATGACATTTTTAACTTTAAACATCTTTTTATACAATGTCTTACTTTCAAAATAAACATAAATTATTATAATACCATTTTGCTATTCCCTATGAATCGTTTGAATGTATTCTCATCAAAATCAGTGAATAATTGAGAGAGGAGATAGAAGGAAAACTTAAGGTGCCACGTGATATTTTGGTTACTTCATTGGTTCAGATAGGAAGTTTCCTATCTGTGTATTAATATGTCTGTGTTTTAATTCATCCAATACATCTTAACATATGAATTAATTAGCATGTTATTCAGAAAATAGGGAGGCAAAGGGAAAGGTCGACTAACGGTAATAATATGTTTATTTATGTATCTACTATTAATACGTATTATATTTCAGTGTACTTGTATACTATGAATTCAAATTCAAATTCATTATTCGTTTAGGTTTATACATATGAACAGCATAAGCAACAGTTACAAAATACACTTATTTCAATGGCGACAGATCAAGAAATATAATTGTAAACATGTATCAGGAAACGACTATGTACAAACTATCTAACAGTGCGGTTTATGGATTTCTAACCAAAATATGAGTATACTAAAAATTATACTAGAAGTTACAGGATTAATAATAATAATAATAATAATGATAATAATAATATAATAATAACAATAATAATTGCTTAGTTAACATCGTTTCAGATAATTGTATAGCATGTTTGTAACAAAAATAAAAAAAATAAAGTTAACAGGTTTTTAAACTAATTTTGTATTTCTGCAGCCCTACCAAAACGAAATGATATCAAAGGTATTGTAAATTATATAATTGTACGGACGGTTTTGGTGTCCTTACACTTAATTAACATGTAAGAAAAGACAGAAAACTGTGAAAAGATTATAAAATCAAGTTTATCACACCATAAAATCGTTTTGTTTGTTAACAAATGTGTATTTTTGGCATAAATATAACTTGTAAATGGGTGAACCTCTTTCAAACTCTTTTATTTTTGTAGTATGGTCGGTGAACTTGCCTTTGATGAGCGGATGGCATTACATCGTTTAGTTCAGAAAAATCATAGAGGCGGAGCTTTAACATACTATAATGTCCTATAAATGGAAGTTAGAGCACGGACAGCACGCGCGGATAGGGTCATTAAGTACACCATACTACAAAAAAAGATCGTGTCTGTCTCAGCTCGTTGGTTATTTATAAACCGCGATGTGTTTAAATAAACCAACGCACTGAGACCAGACTCTATCACTCCATTATTAATTTAAAAGATGATATTACCAAATGCATATCTGCATTGTGCTCATGTTCCTAAACTAGTCAATAAATCATTGCAAACATTAACTAAAATATGATTAATTAACCAAGTATAGTAATATATGTGTAATTATCTCAACCAATATACAATAACTGTTATTAGTCGTATTTGATAAAGTATAAATGTGTGCATTTCCTAAAGTACGATTAAGTATAAGTATGCTATAAAGTTCAAAAATATTAATTATAAAATCAATATATACTCGGTAAAAAAAGTTTTGGACCAGGGTATATAAAGTCATATAAAAATAAAACTAGTGAACAGAATTTAATTGTCTGTTTTTAGTAACCAAGGTCTATCTTACCTGGTTAATTTGGTACCAGAAACATTAAATTCCAAACAAGATTAGATTTTTAAAAAATATCGCAAACACACAAAGGGTCTGTAAAGAATGTTGCAAAGTCCATAAAAACAGTAACAGTTACAGACATTCGAGTTACCAATAAAAAAGATTATTACCCGGTTAATCTTGTTTGGAATTTATAGTTTCTGGCACGAAATTAACCAGGTAGGGTAGACCTTGGTTACTAAAAAAAAGATACTTAAAATCTGTCCACTAGTTTTATTTTTATATGACTTTAAATACCTTGTTCCAAAACATTTTTTACTCAGTATAGTAATACGTGATAATTGTGATTGTACAGATACATAAGCATAAGCAACTTTTCAAAAGCATAATCAAAGTGTATGCTAGAAGAAGAAAATAGATCAACAAAAACTAACAAAAGCCAAACACAAACAGCTATAGCAGCCATACACTCTTGTATCGATGTTTGATTGTACCAACATAAACCAATAAATAGAAACGTGTAATTTTAAATAAAAGTAGGTATAACAGAACAGTATAAGTGGCATTTACAGAACACAGTCAACTAAAACACGCACACACAACAAACACAACTATACTCATTTGCAAAAGAAACTGGACACTTTGAAAATCTTACTTTACATCCTATCCTCTTTATCAAGTAACAGTCCCTTAATGATTCGACTTATTGAAAAACAAATGACAATATTGGTAATGAAATGATAAAAACTTTGGTACCAAACATGGCATATTCATTTTGGAATTTGTCAATTTAATTCTAAAAACACTTTATACAATTAAATCTAAACAAGACTCAGTGTCCAGTTTCTTTTGCAACGCAGTACATCAATGAAAAATGCAAATTATGCGACACCACAGACTCAAACATTGTTGACAATAGGACTACCGCCTTATATCTCTCAAATGCTGTTTAGTATTTTACACTGAAACAACTGCAAGGAAGAGTCCTGATAGTTCCAAAGGGTGTGTTGAAAATTGTAAGCATCTGGTTAACAATAATCGTTTTCAAGTATTGAGTCAATTTTAAAACAGCTAGGTTTTACGGTTTTAGAAAGAACATTTTCATATATACATAGTCAACCTTTAAATAGTTTGGGTTTATGAGGTTGGGGAGAAGTTTTTTTCTTTAGAATAATAATGCGGAAGCAAGAACATTCTTATGTCATTTTTAAGAGATGATAGTCATCTAAAGTGATCTAATAGAATTATGTAATGTTATAGTGTTTTGTCATTTCTGTAAATGGATGACATTTCCATAGCTATTTGTCAATTACACCTTAGCACAATATCTTTTTATAATATGATTGACCTCTGACCTTAAAATTTGGATGTATCCATAATTGTATGGATGGAAATTATCTCCATGACTTGGGTGTGACTGGTCATATCTAGAAGTTAACAAAACTACTCAATGATCAGTAATAAATTAATATGCATTTCTTTCATTTAGTATCCTCTATTCTCAGCATGGAAACACAGCCTATGTCTTTTATTGATTTAAACATATTTTATTGCCAATATTTTACAGACAAAATAATATCCACATATATACAATAGAAATATTATAATGACAAATGGGTCGGGTAACAAGTTCTACCAACATTAGTTTAAACCCTTCCCAGTTAACATCTTGAAATTATAAATGAGTATGGCTGAGTGAAAATAAATTACAATGGCAAATAATACATTGAGAGAGAGAGAATGATGAATAGTAAACACAACATATATGAGAGAGAGAGAGAGAGAGAGAGAGAGAGAGAGAGAGAGTTTCCCAATCTTTAAGTTCCAATCAGTTCGAAAACATCAACGCTTCCACATTACATCAACTGCTATAGTTTTATGACCTTAAGATATATAATAACAACAACAACAAACACTGCAATGGTATGCGTGTAGAGTGTCGAAATGCGTCGGAGAATCAGACACTTATGTAAACCTATGTGTTTCTTGTATATATGTTTGAACTGCTTCGAAGAGGGATTTATTTTCCCTGTCAGTTATCTGTTCAAGGCCATAAAGGAGTGTGCTTACATTTAACGGGTAAAAATGGCGAGTAGACTGAAACAGATGAAGCCGATATGCTGTAAATTTGTTACAATGGAAAAAATAGTGTTCAGCATCTTCTACTTTACAGCCGCACTCGCAAATCGGTGAATCACGTAAATGGTTAAGGTATAAATCATTATTGAGATTGCTACAAAAATTCCTCATTCTGGCATGTAAAACGGCAAATAAACATAAGTAGTATGGTGGAACTTTTGTACTAAAAAATACAGATGTTAATAGTCTTCTCTTAAAAATTGCGATACTTTCAGAGTTTCGTATTTCTATTGGCAAGTCATTCCATAGTTTAAGAGAGGAAGGAACAAACGATTTATTGTATATTTCAGTTCTCCTAGCAATAGTGGCGTAGTTATCGTTATTTCTGAGGTTGTATGCGCTGGCATCTCCAACTAGCTGTGGGAAAATGTTTGAAATGTAATTCGGAACGGTTCCATTTTTAACATTATAAACTGAAATAAGTTTTTGCATTTGCCTTCTATCAGAAAGTGAAACCCATCCTATTTCGGATATTAAGCGATGTATGGATACATATCGGGTTAGACCCGTCACAATACGAGCTGCCTCGTATTGTAACTTTTCCAAGCTATCTTTTTCTAGTGAAGTACATCCATCCCATGTAATGGAAGCATATTCCTTTTATTAAATTAAACATGTGCAAGCACTGTGTTTGTGTTATTGCTAGAATTGACATATAAGTATTCAGTAAACGATGCAGATGGTCTATTTCCAACTGCATATAAAAGAGTACGATCGATTGCTTTTGAGATATTCATTAGACGTAATATCAGAACTATATTTAAAAAGGCTTCTCTCGTTTTGTTCAATTGGAGCATATGTGAACTATTGAAATATATTGGATTCGATAAAATGTGTTCATCAGTTCAGTGGGAGTTTTTCTCAGAGGTTTTTCTCCTAAAACTGTCAACTGAACTTGAGGATGCAAACTTACAATTAAGAAACATGTATTATACATTCTGATTTCTAATGAACAACTAAATGCTATACGTTAATTACATTTAAAGTGACGTTGTCTCGTTCACTGTATCCACGGTTTCATCGAGCTGTTTCCTTTCACGGGACATGACGTTCTTTTTCGTATTATGCTGTGGGTGAAATATCACCACATACGCTTTTGTTATAAAGAGGGTTATTAATGTTACAGTCGCGTTCATTGTCGAAGTTAAGCACAGAGTCCCAATTCTTATAGTGTTTTTGTCTGTTACAGAGAAAAATATTGATATAAACGTAATCCACATGATGCAAATTGAATATGAGCAAAATGCGATATATCTCGTTTCGTTGAAACCATCAGGCGTATGTCTTGTCTTAACGGCATACACGACACACACGAGCAGTATGATGAATGGATACGCGAGGACCCCGAGATATGCAAATCCCTGGGAATCTTCACTTACCCTTACGTTGTCACCTCTTGTAGGATAAATATATACTACTTTAGCCGGGTAACCTATCAGCCATACGGTCAAAGCCGCAACTTGAATCATCACTATTGCTAATGTTATCAATAGTTGCGATTTGGCATTGACATATGACGCTCGCTTCGCTGTATTAGTTGTGGAATTGAACAGTCTGTAGATTCTGTTCGTCTTTACGGCAATGGCAGCGTAGCAAATCGTATAACATAGACCAAACAAGAGTCGCGTTGTGCCACACGATATTGGTGTCGGATTTACAACATACACAAAACTTGACAAGTACGACAGGAATATCCCAAACAGGAGAACGGAGCTCAACTCCTTCCCCGATGCCATTATTATAGGTGTGCTTCGGTTACGGTAGAAAACAATGGCAACCAATACGGTCAGAAGGACTCCCATAATTGAAAGAATGAAAACAGTAATTGACAGAGCGTGAGTAAAGTCCATAGTTGTCTCTGGTATTTCTAAACACTCGGAGTGTTCCTTGTCTGGGAGTTGACCTTTAGGACAGTCGATGCACATCTCTTCGGAGGTCTAAATAAGCACACACAAACAATAATTTATTTATAAATAGGTAGAGTATGAATTTGGAAACGCTGATAATATTCAGTTTATTTGAGTATTACGACAGCAATCTATAGATGAACAGGAATTTAAGGCATGCATTTTCAACAACTCTGAAAGGTGGCCCTTAATTTCGAAACGGGAGCACGTCTTTAAGATGAATATTTTTATTTATTTAATTACTCCGTCCGTTTTAAGGATGTACCAAGGCAAAAAAATACACATGAGCCATTGTGATCAGCCAGTTTTTTATTCTGAGTAGTTTTTATATCATATAGTTTGTAGAATACCATAGTTTCTTTGGAATTACAAAATTGTAAAAAATATACATACGTTTATATACTGATAATACGTGCACGAGATACACGACCAGCAGCACGTGCTCTTGAATGACATCACCTCACCCTCCTTGCATGGTGCAGAACAAAAGGACGGCTTATGCTCAAACAAACTTGAACCATTTCCATAGAATTGAATCTGACGAGAGTCTTTTGAACTTCCTATAATTAATTATTATAATTAGAACATTTATTAAATGCAATGTAAGTAAAAGTTATTACGTAAATATATATCAACGTCTGCCATTATTTCCAAACTAGTTTCCAATGCTAATAACTAGTCTATTTAATTATAATATGTACAACACTTCATGGAATGATCTATCGTTTGCAATATAGGAAAATATGAGCAGTATTTAAATGTAACGAAACATTACAGAAAATTAAGATTTGTTTCAAAGGAAAAGTGAAAATATAGATATTCTCTATAGAAATGTTCAACTGACCAATCGGTGTCAGTTTTCCCTTCGTATTTATCTTTCTATGGGCTACTATATTCTTCTTCTTCTTCTTCTTCTTCTTCTTCTTCTTCTTCTTCTTCTTCTTCTTCTTCTTCTTCTTCTTATTGCTATTAAATTTGCTGATTTGTGATTTGATTCCATTTCGCTTGTCTCTTTTTTACTTCGTTTTCGTTTTCTTTTATTTTTTATATCCCTTTTTTTATGTACAAAACTATATATAATTTGATAGTTGTATATTAATATAATAGTAATAAATGTAACTTTTATAAAGAAGACATTTTAAGAGGCCTATTGCTACCCATAATGCTGTTTATTTTTCTATAATTCAGTAATTTATACCTCATATTATTGCATTTTAAAGTTGCCATTATAACCCAATTTATATCTCATATTATTGCATTGCATTTTACATTGCCTTTAGTACCCATACTATGATATGGTGACATACTATGATATGGTGACATCTCATAGAGGATTAATCTTTATTAAAGTAAGTATAAAAGTCGACCAGGAAATGCAACTTTCACGGAACACAGTAAACCCATAAACACGCAAAATGACAAACATAATCAGCAATTTTAATAAAAGCATATGACATCACAAACACAAAAAGGGTTGACAATAGGGCTTCGGCCTTGGAACGGTCAGTGGCATAAATGCTACTGGGGGTTTAAACCATGTTCTAGCGTGCACCAAATCTTATAAAAATAAGTATAAAAATCTAACAGGAAATACAGGTTTCACAGAACAGAGTAAACACAATAACACGCAAAAAGACAAACGTTAGTGAGGAATTAAGGCATATGACGTCACAAACTCAAAAAAAAGGTTGACAATACGGCTACCGCCTTGTAACGGTCAGTAACAAAACAACGTCATACGCCTAATTAGCGAGTCTCAAATTATGTACTGTATATGCTACGTGTTTTTATATATACACACTATGAAAACATATTTTTTTTGTTTAAAGGGAAGTGATTCAAGCTAACCTGTAGGCCTTATTGCCTACTGACCGTTCCAAATTGGTAACTCTGTATTCACCACTCTTTGTGTTGGTTGTGTAATGTCCTTTTCATTGTAAAATTCATTTACTCTGTGTTTGTAGTACAGTGCGGGCCTACGATGCCATTGCGTTTGGGCGCTGTGGTTTCTATAGGACCATTTTTCTCATTCTTCTATATTATTTTTTTCTGTTTTAGAAAAATGGTTAAATCTTTATATCAAATATCTATAAAAACAACAAAGTATTTCACTTACCGTATTCAGTATGAATTACATAGTCTTAATAAAAAAAACGAGGTGTGTTCATTATAGTTTGTCAATGCAAGAACAGCTCGAGGGTAACAACTAAGGCGATTATTTGGCTTTCTCGCTTGCGTATAGCCATTCATTACATTCCGAACGATACTACATTAATCAGTATACATGCACGCAATCAAAACGTATAACAATTTGAAACAGAATAATGTTTGGGGCGCTTGTTTCAATCAAAGGTTTTTCGGACTTTTAAGATAAAATTAATCTACTACCTAAATAAGTATAGCAGTGAAACAAACATTTTTAATGGTAAATAAAAATACCTTACTTTTCAAAATCGGTTGAGAAATAAAAATTGCATTTGCGAAAGCTGTTTTGATGGGCCATTTTCAATGCAAAATTCTGCTGCATGAAAACCTTGAAAAATATTTTCATATAGAATTGTTATCCAAGAATGGTTTTAAATTGTTGGATATTAGTAAATTAAGACACCAAACGTTTTATAGCAAAATATGAAGTATTATTGAAGTTATTTGAAATTTCTTAATTTTCAGCTGTCCCACCAATAACGAATTTCATAGGAAAAGCCGCATCAAAAAATCATTTTGGCTGTAAAATATTTATTTCTCAACATATTTTAAAAAGTAACGTATTTGTATTTACCACTAAAAATGCCAGTTCTAATGATATATAACTGATGCACGTATTATTTAAATTGCTCAAGTTACTGCAGAAAAACTTTGGCTGAAACAAGCGCCCAAAACAATAGTCATTGCCTACTGTGTGAAATCATGGGGTTATTTAAAAATAAATGCTGAAAATGGGATCCCTTAGAAGCAACAAAAACAAACTAGAAATAAAATTAGCAGACCTTATTGAAAGGTAATGTAAAGTGCAACACCTCTAACGCCTCCTAGCTCCGGCTTAAGCGATATTCTACTTTAAAGTCACTGAGAGTGGGATTGATGATCCCAAAGGACCAGTAAGTAATAACACTACTGACTGTAGTCTGGGGTTGATGATCCCAAAGGACCAGTAAGTAATAACACTACTGATTGTAGTCTGGGGTTGATGATCCCAAAGGACCAGTAAGTAATAACACTACTGACTGTAGTCTGGGATTGATGATCCCAAAGGACCAGTAAGTAATAACACTACTGATTGTAGTCTGGGATTGATGATCCCAAAGGACCAGTAAGTAATAACACTACTGACTGTAGTCTGGGATTGATGATCCCAAAGGACCAGTAAGTAATAACACTACTGATTGTAGTCTGGGGTTGATGATCCCAAAGGACCAGTAAGTAATAACACTACTGACTGTAGTCTGGGATTGATGATCCCAAAGGACCAGTAAGTAATAACACTACTGATTGTAGTCTGGGATTGATGATCCCAAAGGACCAGTAAGTAATAACACTACTGACTGTAGTCTGGGATTGATGATCCCAAAGGACCAGTAAGTAATAACACTACTGATTGTAGTCTGGGGTTGATGATCCCAAAGGACCAGTAAGTAATAACACTACTGACTGTAGTCTGGGATTGATGATCCCAAAGGACCAGTAAGTAATAACACTACTGATTGTAGTCTGGGATTGATGATCCCAAAGGACCAGTAAGTAATAACACTACTGACTGTAGTCTGGGATTGATGATCCCAAAGGACCAGTAAGTAATAACACTACTGACTGTAGTCTGGGATTGATGATCCCAAAGGACCAGTAAGTAATAACACTACTGATTGTAGTCTGGGATTGATGATCCCAAAGGACCAGTAAGTAATAACACTACTGATTGTAGTCTGGGATTGATGATCCCAAAGGACCAGTAAGTAATAACACTACTGATTGTAGTCTGGGGTTGATGTTCCCAAAGGACCAGTAAGTAATAACACTACTGATTGTAGTCTGGGGTTGATGATCCCAAAGGACCAGTAAGTAATAACACTACTGATTGTAGTCTGGGATTGATGATCCCAAAGGACCAGTAAGTAATAACACTACTGATTGTAGTCTGGGATTGATGATCCCAAAGGACCAGTAAGTAATAACACTACTGACTGTAGTCTGGGATTGATGATCCCAAAGGACCAGTAAGTAATAACACTACTGATTGTAGTCTGGGGTTGATGATCCCAAAGGACCAGTAAGTAATAACACTACTGATTGTAGTCTGGGATTGATGATCCCAAAGGACCAGTAAGTAATAACACTACTGATTGTAGTCTGGGATTGATGATCCCAAAGGACCAGTAAGTAATAACACTACTGATTGTAGTCTGGGATTGATGATCCCAAAGGACCAGTAAGTAATAACACTACTGATTGTAGTCGGTGCGACGTTTTACGGCCGCCATACAGCACTAAACAAACGCTAGTGTGAATGTCAATAAATACTGTAAAGTGGATCCCTTGGATCCCTTGGAAGCAACAAACAGAAACAAGAGATAAAAGTAGTAGATTCGCCTATTTTGACACTGACCGTTCCAAGGCGGTAGCCCTTTTGTCAACCCTCTTTGTATCTGTGGTGTCGCATACTTTGCTTTTTCATTAATAATTTTGTTTGTTCTGTATGTGTGGTTTTGGTTGACTGTGTTCTGTGAAAGCTACTTTTCCTGTTCGACTTTTATACTTACTTTTATTGAATCTGTTCATGAGATGTTATGTAAAGTGCAATACCTCTCACGCCTTCTAGCACTGGCTTAAGCGATATTCTACTTTAAGGCAAAACAGATTGGCTCGTTGTTATCTCGGTTTCAGGCCAAAACATATTTATAATTTTTCCAATTTATGGGGATTCTGAGGCATATTCTAGGACAGTTTACAGCTGGGTCTAAATTCAAGGCCATACAAGTGTGTGTCAAAGCCACAATACCTTGACGTCCTGTTAGCAACAACATTAAGTTGTTCGGTATACGGTAGGGGTCCTAGCTAGGATATCTGGCTTATCATTAGGAAAGGGCCGGATTCCCGATTTGCGTTCTGAGGAGCAGAACGAGACTCGTGTGGAAAATGCACGCCAGTCGTTGAAAATGTTTACGTTACCAAATACGATGCTTGAACATTTTCGAGAATTGTTACTGGGGACGAGACATGGGTTCACTTGTTTGAGCCGAAAAAGAAAGTCTCAAACAAAATATGAGCAACTTAAGCAACCAGGAGACCCTAATTGCGAAGAGAATCAACAGCGTCCGTAACGTTATTTACGCAATTTTCTTCACAATATATGGACCAGCTGTACACAAGTAAGTATCAAATTCGAACAGAAAGTCGCTGTACCGAAGAAGAAAGTGGTCAATGCCAAGTTTTATAGGGACTAAGCTTTGAAGAAAAGCTTTGAAGAAGTCACATTTTTCTGCTATATGACAATGCTCCAGCACACAAAAAGGCTATTTTGAAAAAGGATTTCTGGAACAGGAAAATGTCACTGTACTCATTCCCTCCCATGCACCTTACTCACATGACCTCTTTCTTTTTCCATTACTGAAAATATATATTTCATTTGGCGACCATAACGAATGTTGGGTTTTTATTGTTGATAACATTCCACTTAATAAACTCTAACTAATACCTAAATTAAACATCTCTATCACATGACACACATTAAACGCATAAGAGTGAGCACTGGGTTAATCACAGGAGTTCTAACACGTATAATAATATAATCAACGGTAAATGTTGATATGACAACGTTATCATAATGGAAATGAGTAATAGGGTTAAACACAAAGGGTTTATAACGTACCCTTACCCTATTGCTATCCCAATAAAACGGGACAGTGTAAATAAAGAAATCCACGTCAGGCTATATTCTCTAACAAACTAGGCAGCAATAAAAGGCAATATAAGTATAACACATAGATGATCATGTATATATGAATATAAAAAACGTTTAGACTGCCACAGTGGAAGTACTCTTTAGAAAACAAATCCCGAATACGTGTATCTATAATATCAACATTACCAGTGATGACATGACAGGCCGGAGCATAGCAACATTTGGATAAGGTACTCTCGCATTCCTTAGGAGAGTCATTTTTTATGTCAAGGTCAGAAACTATTTTGTTGTAGTTGAAAAACAAATTTCTAATTGGTGTTTTGTACTTATAACAAATTATAGGACTTTCGGACTGAAGACTCAACATGAAATTTCGTTCACAGTAATACAAAAACAGGTCTGCGACAATAGGTGCAGAGTTCGTACTCGTGTGGATACCAACACTTTTATATAAACGGTAGTTCCAAATACGTTATTTACAAACAGTTTGGCAAGTCCTTTGTTGAAATAGTCGTTAGAAAAAAACGCTTTAGTAATATTACAGGTCAAAACTGTAGTTTTTCTCCAGCAAAAGCAATAAGCCTGTCTTTGATAAGGTTATGTGGTAAGGTTGTATAAAGTGTGGATTAGTCATAGGTAATTCTATTTATAACTTGACGCTTATAGCGACCAAGAACGTCTTCTGAAGCTTTAATTGACCAAAGTAAATTTATCTCAGCATTGTCATAACGTTTAAGGCAATATTCTTTAACGTAATCTTAAACGGCAGATTTCAACTGAACTGTATATATTTGAAGCATAAACGTTGTTCTAGTAAGGTCATATACCAGCGATTATACAGATGAATATGTAGATTTACAACTTCGTCAGCGCTCACATTCGAATCACTTTTCCGCGCTGTAATATTAAATTACACTTACTTTGTTCTCTTTGATAACTTTTTAATATCAACTATGTTCAAATGTATAGTTTGCAATCCTATGCTGCAACTACTGCCGAAAGCTTCTCCGTGGCCGAATGGTTAACGACGCTGCGTTGTAAACCTTCGCCTCTCACCGCTGCGGGTTCGAATCCTGCTGGGAGCTCGACTTGTAAGTAAGGAAGCGTCAATTCTTACTGATGGCGGGAGGTGTACGGTACAGGTTCTACCCAGGAAAAGTAGGTGGTCGCCTCCACCACAAAAAAAATCGTCCGTCATATATAACCTTACATGTGTTGAAAATGGCGTAAAACACCATTCAAACAAACAAACAAATCAACTACTGCCGATATTCTCACCCGTGAAGTTTCCAATATCATGCCACAAATATCCTTGACTTGTGTTCATAAAGTGAATTATACTGTATCTTGGTGCTCCGCTGTTACCATAGAAACGGAATTCCATCCCAGCAGGATCTGCAATTTGCACACCAAACAGGAATTATGTTTCAAAGTTACTTCTATTTTTGCTTGTGTTTAACTAAAATGTATTTAATTAATTATATATTAAGAAAGTGTTGCTGCTTGATATAATTATATTAGTACAGAAAGAATATCTCCAACCATCTTAATTTGACGAACACAATTGTCTATACACGCGTTTGATGTAATAATTATGAACAAGTATTTTAAACGTGAACTAGTTCTAATGAGCTGCATTAAATCCTAATACTATTCCTTGTGAAAGTCTTACCATTAAATATGACGTTTTGCAGATACTTTATTAATCCAATATCGGAGTGGTAGTCGTGCCTGAGAGACCCACACCTGCTTGGCTTCCCATTGCAAACATCTTTGTGCAACGCCTTCAGTGCGTATCCAACCGCAAACACTGCATCCATAATCAAGTAGGTATTCTTGTTTTTGTTGTAAGTTCCTGAAAAAAAAACAGTTTAGTGTATACACGTTTTCTTCAGAATACATTACAATTTATTTTTAGGAGCAGATTATCAAAGTATGGATTGAATACTAAAGTCTCTTTAATAATTTTCTGACCATGTGTTTTTTAAAGTCACTAAACGTGACCATAACCATTAGTTTAAGATATAGTTTTCTTCAGAAAGTCCCTTTCAAGTGAAATCACAAAATTGTATGGTTGATCAATAAAGATATTATTCGAATCTGGTTTTCACTTGTATAGACAGCTAAATATAAACTTGGTGTTTTAACACTCTACCGACTACTGTATTTCTAGATGATATTACAAATATAACTATAAAGCTGCATAATAGATGATGCAGAAATGTAAAAATTAACTTCTAGAACGTTTAAAGTTCTCTGGCCATGTTTTGTTTCATGAACATGTTTATGTTTAAGTTTATTTAAAACGAAATCAATACACAACAATAGATATTTACAATTCACACATTGCAATATCTGTGAAAAGCGAGAATACGAATTTATTTGCTGACGTAGAAAACTTTGAACAGGTAAATTAATCCACAGGTATATGTATTCATCAATTATCTGGCAATAGTTGTGCAGCTATACAATTCAGATTTAACTCATTCCCTCGTGCAGTCACGCAGTGGTAAAAGTAGTATCTACGTCATGCAAATAATACTTATTTTCACATACAACTTAGTTGCGGTTTTACATATATGTTTCGGGGACTATCAAGAAATGTTCAAATGATGTTTAAGAGTTAAATTTGTTAATTGATAATACTACAAAAAGGGTGGCCATTCATCTTTAAAATGCAAGCATAACCTTACCACTTTCTAGAGATTGGGAAGAGTTATGTACCTCTTGAGTTTGATTTGATCATTCCCAAAGCGACGTGCAACATAAATACTGTAAAGGGGATCCCGTGAAAACAAGAGAGAAAAGTAGCAGTTTCGGTTTTATTGATCTGTTTATGAGAACTAGGAATTACTTCTCTTCCTTAATGTGATATCCGATTAAAATTTAGCTAAATCTAATTACCGTAGAGAAGAACACCTACCTGCTTTTGTTGAAATAGTTTCATTTCCTGTGCAATTTCTACCCCAATTAGTACGATCCGAATGATTTTGAACGGAACAACTAAATAACTGCTCCCAGTATTCAGTAAACCAAATATTTCGCATGTCTTCTGTAGCTGGCTTTAAACTATATAAAGTGCAAAAGTTGGTTTTATTTAATTGTATGACCCATACGAAATTAAAGTTTAAGACACAATTTACGTATATACTTTACTCATGAATGTATATAATCACATAACTGTATGTGAACAGTCCCGTTTTAAGTCTTTGACAACACCATTTATGTTCGACAAAACTGTTTTCGGAATACACCCGCATGAGTTCGATTTGATACTATGTACTTCAGCCACTTCATCTGTAATTACACACAGGTAGACATCCAGATTTATTAAAACAAAATTAAAGAACGTTCTGTCAATTGATGTAAACAATAAGTTTGAACTGAGCAATGAACATACAGGCTAAAACAAATACTTACCTTTGGAAATAGACGTCAAAATCTCTTACTTCCTTCCTAGCTGCTTGTATTCCATACGAATTATCGGCAATATATTGATGACTGACTTTGACATTGCGACCTACCCAAGCATCACTACCAATCCACATGTACTTATTGACTTCAAAGGAGCTCATGTTCACCATCAACTCGAATAAACGTTCAACCATGTATTTTGACATATACAGGATCACTATGATTTTGCCTGTGAAAAAGACCAAGTAATTTACGTGTGAATGTTCATGTTGTGAACGTCGAAAATAGAAGGCCGCTTTAGACGCTTGTCTGTGAGGCATTCAAACACCAATTACTAAAATAACTATGACTATTTAAGGTATCAAAGTCAAACATGGTGACCGACATTAGAAATTGAGGTATGTGTTTAATCGAAAAGTATCATTGTTGGATTGTTATTATTGGTCCACGGTGACCTTGAACTTTAACATAGTGACTCGAAAAAGTATAAGAAGCCTCCTCACTTCATAAACACGGCACCTGTGAATTTACATAAGTTTGGTGGCAGGCACGATTTTTATTATCGGACCTAGTGAAAAGAAAATGTAATGGATCCTTCCTCACATCATGCACATTCATGAATGTTGCGACGGAACTTAAGGTGTTACTGTGTTATGGTGCGGACAATGTTGTCTAAACAGAGAGACGGACAGACTGAAATCAGTACACCCTACAAACATCGCGTTGCGAGAATATAATAATAAGGCGATATGCAAATAAAATGCTTAAAAACCTTCAGTGTTGGTATATTTTGTTAAAGTCGTTATCACTTCCAAGAGTTCTTCATTGCTTTCCTTTAACGTCGAGGAGTATGAGGAGCTATATAATTGAAAGTATAAATACCATGTTGGGTAAATTAAAACATGAACACTTTGTGGGGAAAATGATATTATATCATGATGTACGTTTGGAAAGAGAAATAGACTCGTTATACTTTTACTTTGTTTATTATACAATTGTAAATATAAACGGTTTCAAACTGCGATTGCGTTTTGTAATTTAAATGTCAACAAAATCCTTTTCTACTATGTATCACCAATCTAAACGTTGTCGCGTGAACAACATTGACAAACTTGTATTTTTCTCATAAATATTTTATTAGTGTAAAATAAATTGTACCTTTTCACCTGGAATGCTTCAGCGATACATATATCATGTAGCTTTGCCTGTTTCTTTACTTCTTTAAATCCTAACTGTCCGTAGCTAGTATCCTCATACACACCAGTGACGTAGGTCCAGTGGTGAGCCCTTAACATTGTAATGCTTATCATGTTCTGTGTACTGGTTTCTTCAATCAGTACACAGAAAATGATATGCATTACCATTAGACCTTCGCCTATCGAATCATATAATACATTTGAATAGTTTAACAAATACATACAAACTTACATATTTGGCTAATAATACAATGGTAACAACGTTAATATTAAACAAACAACAACAATTAATAGCTAAAGGGTAAATATGGCTTTTAAATATATCGGACTAACTATACGTATAACAATATCAACAAAAGTGTACGACGTGCATACGTGTTTTCCTTCCTTTGAACATTTTCCTCCGTGCTTTTTTCCGTGAATTTACTCAATTAGGACTTCATACAAAATTTGTTCTAGCCTCCAACAATATCATTGTTGTCTGACAATTGCATTATGCCAATACATTAAATGCAGAGCTAGCTAGCGCCTCTGCTTATCTAAACACACCATTGCTGGATAAGGATATATGCTACTCAAAATTTGATAAGGGTCAGTATGTTAACCTTATATTTGCATTAAGTGTAGGAAGATATCCAAATTTTTTCAATGCAGTAAGTGTATACATGTAAATGGCTAGTAAACCTGTCGTTTGTTTATCCAAATGTCACGGTGAATTTGCATGGGGAGCACGGGAAATAGCATACCCACGAAAAGCATGTGGTTGGAGTACATGTACCCTCGTGAACATGTCAACATTTTTAAAGTTTTGTTTGTTTTTATACACTGTTGTGTTGAAAACTGTCAGTAACTATAGCGAATGTACAAGTTCAATAATATAGAAATGAATAGAGGCATTGGTATGCTTGAGGCAGGACTCTCTCAAAGAGAGGTTGCTCGTAATCTTGGCGTGTCGCAGAGCGTCGTTGGAAGGATGTTGGAACGCTACCAGACACATTGAAATGTCATGTATCGACACGGAGGTGGTCGGACAAGGTCTACAATGCAAGCCCAGGACCGGTTTATTGTCGTCCAGGCTCGAAGGAAACTTTTTCGTAACGCATCAGCCCTTAGAAACGACTTCCAGTATGCCACTGGTGTTAGAATATCAACGCAAACTTTCAGGAATCGTCTCCATGATGCTGGTATGAGTGCTCGAAGGCCAGCCATACGCATCCCTCTGCAGCAACATCACGTTAGAGAGCGTCTGCAGTGGGCCCGTGACCATGTCAGATGGACCCTTCAGGACTGGACACCGGTCCTCTTTTCTGATGAGTCCAGATTCTGTGTTGATTTCACAGACAGACGGGCGAGAGTTTGGAGAATGAGAAATGATCGATTTGCACCTGTCTGTATTGCTGAACATGATCGTTACGGCGGGGGTTCAGTTATGGTATGGGCGGGCATCAGCGTCTAGGGGAAAACGGACCTGCATAACTTTGAGAACGGCACAATTACGGCTGAAAGGTACGTACATGAAATTCTGGACGCTTATGTTCGCCCATACGCAGGTGCTATTGGCCCAGATTTCATTTTTATGGACGACAATGCCCGTGCACATAGGGCTCGTGTACCAACGAGTACTTCAGGTAGTCATATCAGCCCGACCTGACCAGCCTACAACGACCAGGCAACTCAGACAGGCACTACTGGAGGAATGGGCTCGAATCCCACAGCACAAAATTCCAGGGCTTATTGGCAGCATGAGGAGGCGATGTCAAGCGGTTATCAATGCACGTGGGCATCATACACGTTACTAAACCTAAACATAGCCCCCAAAATGATCTCATTTAAATTTCCTTATCCCTGAATATATCAATGAAATGTCTAATTTTGACCCCTACCTCATTCTCGCATTCGTTACACTTCAATGATTCGTTATTTTCATTATTTTTGCTGCTCATTATGTACAAACAACAGCGAAATTTAACTAAAATTGCTTAATAACAATTTCCACCACATCAAGTAACAATGACATACAGATTACATAGTGACCCTTATCAAAGTTTGAGTAGTATATATATAGGTTTCCAGCATGTGTCCTTTTTTTGAGATTATGAAGGTTTCTGTAAATAATAAGCAGAATAAGCTCCTACTATGTACAGATTCCAAAACTGCACACACATCCATACAAAGCACGCTTTATCGCTAATTTTAGTTCATGTACCACCACAAATGTATCAACGCTGTTGACGTCCTGCATTTCCGCAATAAAAGAACATGTCACAAAACATTTCGAACAGGTTTTTGAAAATGCAGGTATCAATCTGTTTTGGTCTTCAAGAACTCTGGCGAAGTCCTTGACTGATTACGGTGTAAACACTTCCATGTCTCTACTCTTAGCACCTATGACTTTTCTACACTACACAACTCGACAACATAATCGGATCAAGGATAAATTGATTCCGCTGATACAGAAGACATTTGCTAGAGCAAGTACTACTTTCATCGCTTGTAATAATAGCATGGCTTTCTTTACAAACGCCCTTATAATAATTATAATATGTGGCCTTGCGCTGATGTTTGTAGAGCTTTATATTTTCTTCTCGATAACATCTTTATAAGATACGGTAAAACCGTTTACCGCCAGGTTGTTGGAATTCCTGTGGGGGCTAACTGTGCGCCACTTGTCGCTGATTTGTTTTTGTACTGCTATGAGATTTTATGTTGAGTTTGTCACCTGCTAGACAGAGTGACATTATTGACACATTTAATAATACATCTCGGTTTCTAGATGGCATACAACATATTGATAATCCGTTCTTTGCTCATATGGTTACTAACATTTATCCACCAGAGCTAAGATTGAATAAAGCGAATAGTTCGGATTTTATAGCAGCATTCCACAACCTTCATCTTTCTAATGATATCATACATACAAAAAGCTATGATAAGAGATGACTTCAACTTTAGCATCGTTAACTATCTACACCTGGACGAGGATGTTCCCCGTGCTACATCATACGGGGTTTATGTCCCCCAGCTCATTCGTTTTGCTATAGCTTGTAATGACGTTAAAGACTTCAATGTCCGAAATCAAGTTATTACAAGTAAACTTCTTCAGCAGGGTTTTCATTGTCACAAACTGCGTAGATATTTCTCTTAATTCTATCGCCACAACGAAATCCTACTGGAGAAGTACATCACCAACCTTAAAACATTTCTGCGACTAGGAATACCACAACCCTTATTTTATGGAGATATAGTCTATTAAAAGGATCTGACCATTTTACAAAATTATTCAGGAAATTCGTCAGAAAAGGATACGACCCTTTAGTATTACAACACACTGCATGTTTAGTGATTGACCCCCCTACAGTCAGTCACTACGCTTCACTTTTCCCTCGTGCGATGACTGGACAACCTCTTGGGACTCTATCATTGCAACTGCTGAAACCCTGACCAAGGGAGGTAGTTACATGAACTGTCGTCCCTCGGGTTTTATATTGGTTTTCTCTTTGGCTGCAACTGCTGTGGTTGTTCAGTACAATTCTGAATACATCTTGAAGTGTTTCTAATTATGTATTTTTATATAGCTTTACAACAACATCTTAGTGTATCTTTTGTTAATTTCTCTGGATGTGGACTTTCTTGTTAGAGAATTCTTTTTGACTGGATGTAGTTTTGTTTACACTGTCTTGTCAATTTGGTCGCTGAATACAGGATAATAGCGAGGACTGTGTACAACATTCAAGCTAACCTGTAGGCCTTATTGCCTACTGACCGTTCCAAGTCGGTAACCCTGTCTTCACCACTCTTTGTGTTGTGTAATGTCCTTTTCAATAATGTACTCTGTGTTTATAGTACAGTGCGGGCCTACGATGCCATTGCGTTTGGGCGCTGTGGTTTCTATAGGACCATTTTTTCTCATTTGTTTAAAATATTTTATGTATACTGATAAAAATGTAAGCTGCTAAAATGGGACATATTCAAATTTTCTCTCTCCACTATTTTAAAGGGGACATCCGTGGCCGAGTTGTTAGAGCCTCTGACTTGAAATCATTTGACACCTCACCGCTGTGAGTTCGAGTCCTCATGGGACAAAGAATCTTTCTGTGAGGAAGCTATTCCAGTGGCTTGCGGAACGTCGGTCGTTCTACCTTGGTGCCCGCCCGTGCTCGAAAATAGCCCGGAGAGGCACCTGGGGTCTGCATCCACCAATGAAAGCTGGAAAGTCGCCATATGACCTTAGTTGTTGCAATGACTACGAAATCCAATTAATTACAAAACTATTTAACAGATATTTGACAATAACATTGTAAAGTTCAACCAAATAACTAATGGCTTCACCACTCTTTGGGTTGCGTAATGTCCTTTTTATTGTATAGTTAATTTGCTCTGTGTGCGGGCCTACAATGCCATTGCGCTTGGTCGCTGTGGTTTCTATAGGACCATTTTCCTTATTCCTTTTTCTTCTGAAACGTTATTCAAACGAATACAAACATGTTTTACTTGAACAATATTCAACCCAATACATTTGTTTTGAGAAATTGACAATGGCCTATCCAATACATAAATTGTTACCTGAGTAAATGTACGATAGTCAAACAAAATTAATACAAAATTGATTTTACTTACTTAAGTAATTGAACAATAGCCTCGGCTTGGTGTATATCAGACGACACAGTCCTCATAAAGTATTCGTATTTATCACTCAGCTCCGGGCTGGTAGCAGTACTGCTTATCTAAAAAGATACAATAAAACAATGATGACAACAACAATAATTAATATTAAATGTAATATAACCACTTTATTTCATGTTCGACTGCCATCTTCGGGATGGTTAAAATTTTGTGCTGTTGATTTTATGAATATTGAGTTCTGCTCAACCCGGGGCTAGAGGGCGTGAGCGGTAGCTAGCATATTTCACTACCACTCATGAACAGTCTCAATCAAACCGAGACTGCAATATTTCGTATGTGTCGTGCTCGGCCGTTTCCAAATCATACTCTTTGTTTTACTTAAATTGTAATTATGCCAGTGTGTGTTTAAGAAACATATTGACGAGAATAACAAATAAGTATTGATAAAACATATAAAAGAAGAATTAAGGTAAGCAAAAACGATGTTTGGTAAAATCGAGATACTGAAAGCGAGCAAAACGGGCGGCATTAACAATCAAGAAGCGAGCAATCCCAGCTTCCGATGATTATATAGCCAGTGTTTTTTTCTATTTTTTCAGAACATAACCCACACCTTCTCTGTTGGGAATTATTTTAGCGCGATTTTTCATCAAAATGGGAATTTTAGCGCGATTTTTAATAAAATTCGGAAAAATATAAAGTAAAATCATCATATAATAAATTGGCAAGTGATACTGCACATATATAAGCTAAGCTATTTTGTGCGTCAGATCTTAGATTTAAATGAATGGATTATTATCGTATGTCTTCTTTGTTTGAATTGTCATTCCTGTTTGTTTTCATTGCATGTGTTTGGTTTACTGTATTCTGTTCAAGCTGCATTTCCTGCTCGATGTTTTACCTACTTTTATGTAACTTATTGTAATGGTATCCCTGTTTGAGACGTTTTTTCATTACTGTTTAGATTATGAATGCTGAAGTTCTCAACATGACTACATGCTTTGACAAAACAAATTAATTGAGAAATATACACCCTTTAAGAATCAGATTTGATTATATCCATATCTAAATGTAAATAACGTGCACTTTTGGCAAAAAAAGTATTAACGTTTCGAAAATTACCTAAATGTGTCCAAGACAATATTATCTATATTTTCCTTACAAAAAATATTACAAAGAAAACAGAACATAGATTGTGTAGATATCAGCTTAGGAGGATCAAATCATCAAATGATATCCATTTAAAGTTTCCATATCATCCATAAAAAAGAGTATTGCTTGCTAAATGTGAAATTGTTTAATACAATATTTAGTACTTACTTAATTGTGCTTACAAAAGTCAACAATTGTGAGGCTGTTTAAGCTTGTATACGCCCTCAAAACAGGCATATGGAAATACCAGAGTATAGTAATTGTATGTAGATAAGAAACACAAAACGTACCTGTGGGATTTTAAAGGGGAGTATTAATTTTGCAACTGCTATTGATTCCACGGAAGTGAGCGCCTCGATGATACCGATCAATTTTCCTTTTATTTGGCTCCTGTATGTAGAATAAAGTAAGAATTTGAATTCAAGAATAATTTGCATCCGGGGTCCGTTTATAAAATATACAGCATATTAAGTGGAAATTCTTCCTTATAAAGGTACAACTCGTTTTACCTGTTAATTACCCCATCCATATACGGTAATTTAAAACGATATTTCGTCTGCCAGAATTTCATGATCTAGTCGTAATGCTATGTATTATTAATCTTATTGATCTAGAGTTAGATTTGAATCTCAGAATTAAGATCACACTCTTATCGAGGGCATTCAGATCAGTTCTGATCAGATCAATGCCCAGATAAACATTAGGGTTCTAAGGCTAATAATAACAATGGTGGTTCAGTACTAACCAATAGTTTAATATCACACTGTTTTAAGCATCCGACTGGTATTGAACCCATGACAATGAGCAGGCACAAGCGCCATATTTTACTGTACACGAAATCTCATTTAACGGGCCATGTCGATGTAGATATGCTACCGTAACACGTATAACATATATGTTTATAAGCATTTATCATGCAGATATGCACGTATCTACCTAATAAAGGGGTGACCTAATAAATTTATTAGGCACCGACCAATAGAGCAAATCAATGCGGATTCCCTCGCCGTTTATTGTACGTAACGTTATATGATGTCATGCACGTAACGTTGCCTGACGTCATAAAACAAACAAAAAAAACAACAACATGGCGGCGTCCTCGATAAGCGTAACATTTCGAGAAATAGGTAATAATAGTAATTTATACAACAATGTGGATACTCTACATGATAAATAGAATATTATGTCAGTGCCTTTTACTATCAAGTTTATTAGGCTCAGCACAAAAACGAAGAATGGCTCGGCAGAGCCTCGCAATTCTTCGTTTTCTAAGCCTCGCCTTGTTGGTTAGAGATTAAATCATGGCGGGGATTTCTTTATTTACACTGTCCTGTTTTAATGGGTCGACAGTAGGGTAAGTGTGAGGTTTGGTGCACCCTAGAACCGGTTTAAACCCCCAGTGGCCTATTTTGCCACTGACCGTTCCAAGGCGGTAGCCCTATTGTCAACCCTTTTGTGTTAGTTATGTCGTTTGCATTTTTTATTACTATTGCCTTTCTGTTTGTCTGTTTGCGTATTTGTTTTTTGTGTTTTGTGGTTGACTGTCGTCCTTGAATGCTGCTTTCCCTGTCCGATATTTTTATCCTTCTTTATAACATTGATACTAAAAGGCACTGAAACAATATTCTCTATTTAACACCAGTATCCGCTTTTTAGGGTAATACTCGTTTTAAGGGATTAAAATAACTTAAGTTGGATCTTTTTCAACTTTAAACGATTAGATGAATTTCCTTCACTCCGTCTTGTCGTGCCCTTAACAGTTTCTTCTTGTAGCTCCGACTTCTGACTCTAACAAGTCATCGAATACATTTGCGATCAGCTCCTTAGGTTTCATTTCTTTTTGATATTTTTTATACATGAACATTTCTGTGGGTTTTTATATACACCTATCGACGCTTTAGCGGGGAATATTTTTATTTACACCGTTCTGTTATATAGGGATATTAACAGGGTAAGAGCGAGGTTTGGTGCACCCTTGAACCTATTTAAACTTCCCGGTGGTACATTTTACCACTGGCCGTTCCAAGGTGGTACACCTCTTGTCAACCCTTATTTGTTTGTGATGTACTTTTTGAATTGCAATATAAGTTAGCTTTTTTACCTGCCATTGCATGAATAGGGTGCTAAGCTGGGTCTACATCATTTGAGAAAAAGATCAAAAAAATATTTCATTTTGATATACGATTTCTAGCACATGTTTTGTTGTTACAGCATGGACTGAATGACCACATGGTTGTAATTGTGTTATACTATTAATCTCAATGATGTGTTTAAAACTTTAAAAAGGTTCATCCAGGTAAATATCTTGTTTCTGTGCTTTAAATTGTAGGTATTGTATTGAGAGAAAAATCAAAGGTAAATACATGTTGTAAATTGGGTTTTATCAAAATGAAAAGAAAACATTACAATAGGGTCCTAAGGAAAATTAATTGTGGGGTGAGACGTTACTACAATAATAGAAGACTGAAATAACTTACTTTTTTCTCTGCTCATCTCCAAATTCAAGCACCATACGTGGTTTCAGATTGGCATTATAACACGTGCCTAACGCCATGACACCTAACGTAATGTCTACAAATATAGATAATCCGCTATAAACAAACACACTTTGAAAACTTGCAAAAGCGTTGTCAACCCTTTTGTGTTTGTGAGGTCATATGCTTTGCTTCTGATTTGCATTGTAATTGTTGTTTGTGTTAATGCGTGTTTTGGTTGACTGCGTTCTATTAAGGCTACAATTTCTGTTCGACTTTTATACATACTTTTGCTACTATCTTTCTTGTCGTGCCCTTAATGGTGTATTCTCTTACTGCTCTGGCTTCTGCCAAGTCATTGAGTACCTTCATTGTGGCTTTCTAGGCTATTGTTTTTTTGTATTATATTTACACGAGCATATTTGTGTTTTACTTATATTGCCTATTGATGCTGCCTTGTTGGTTAGAGATTAGATCATGGCGGGGATTTCTTTATTTACACGGTCCTGTTTTAATGGGATGACAGTAGGGTAAGTGTGAGGTTTGGTGCACCCTAGAGCCGGTCTAAAACCCCAGTGGCCTACTTTACCACTGACCGTTCCAAGGCGGTAACCCTATTGTCAACCCTTTTGTGTTTGTGATGTCGTTTACTTTTATTATTACTTTTGCCTTCTTGTTTGTCTATTTCCATGTTTGTTTCTGTGTTTTGATGTTGACTGTCCTCCTTGAATGCTACTTTCCCTGTCCGATCTTTTTATATTTCTTTTGTATTGAAAATCTCGAGATAAAATCCGGACTGTCCGGAATTTGTATTAGCTCTTCGGATCTCCGGATTTAAGCCTACAATCTCTGGATTTTTAAATCAAACCTTGTTTTTTCAATGGTGATGGGGCGACCGTAGCCGAGTGGTAAATTGTCAGACTTGAAATGACTTGTCCCTCACCGCTGTGGGTTCGTGTCTTCATGGATTATGACCAGGAATCTGTATATGAGGAAGCTATCTAGCTGGCGTTTAAGATTTAGCAAATGTAGAAATTCATCGATGATGAATATATGTTGTCCGTAAGTCGGTTTTTCTCCTAAGCTGAACTCGTCTTTAATTAGTTGAAGCATAGTCATATTTGGCACAGTGGTTGCTTAGGATGTGTAGATGACGAATATTTCGAATTCAGGATCTGACCCCAAAGGCCAGAGATCAAGGTCGTAAGGTTAAATTCTCAAAAAAGAACATCAAACCTGTGTTTTATTGTAAATAAGATATCGCAGGAGAGTTCTAAAATTACTTTTATATTTTGAAAATGTATCAGGGTTACGATAATAACATTTTGCAAAGGCTTTTCTAAGTTTATGGCAACGGTAGACCTGATGGAGTAGATTTTTAGTTATACAAATATTACGAATATTAAAGTTCTCAAATCGAGTACAAGCTCTAGAAACATCCCATCTGAATGTGGATAATTAACAATATCAAAATTAAAATCATTCTCTTGTCAAAGATTTTGCTAATTATGTCTCCATTTTCAATAGAGAGATGTAAATCGAGAAAAGAAGCGTTATTGTCAGAAATATTAACTCAGTTAAGTTCAAGTTTATTAGGATATATATTACGAACCATATTATAACAGAAATGGTTGTCAATGTTCAATATGTCAAACACATACCGAGAGGCTTCAATGACATTTGCCTGAGTATCTGGTGAAAGACTTAACATGAAATCTATTTCATAGCAAAGTAAACACAAATCTGCGACAAGTGGGTGCAAAGTTCGTACCCATAGCATGGGGAAACCAATAATTTGCCTATAAATATTGTTCCATACCTGACGAAATATACTGAAAGGAAAAAGAAACGCAGGGTGCGTATTTCCGCTATATATTGTATGTTTAATATGCTACTGCTAATCGAATGGTACAGGGCGACATTAGGCCTGTCCTTTTAGAAAGAAGGTTTAAACAGCACTGAACACACCAATGGTAACCCCTTTAAAGTTTCATTATCGCCAGAATGCGCATTTGGCTCAAGCAGGTGAGCAAACTTAGGCTTTAAATGTTGCAATCACTTAACATTAAATACAGTACTGAACTGGCTCAATTTTTCAAAGAGGAACTTCAGCATTTATGAATTTCTTGTTACAACGTGTACTGTGATTAAAACGTCTACAACATCACAGTTGTGTCCTTTCTCTAACTAACTGCACTTTCTTTTTTACAAAACATCTTGGGATTTCTTTGGAATATATATGGAATTAAGTATGCAGTATATGCAATATATAGCGGAAATACGCACCCTGCGTTTCTTTTTCCTTTCAGTATATTATCTAATAGACATATCAGTGCTTCACAATACTTCATGGCAAGTCCACATATTGTAATTGTCCAAACTTCGTTAGTAAAAAACGCTTTAATATTGTTACAGGCCAACAATGTAGAATTTTCTCTATTTTTTATATGAGTGCAATAAGTGTGTCTTTGATACCACGTATCACGTGCCTGCGTATGACAAGCAACAGTCAACATACTAAATAAAAAAGCAGACAACATTTCCCATCTCAGAGAATAAATACTCCTACAATATGTTAATTGCTGACGACTGGTCTTCAAGATTACTGTAGTCTAACATCTTTTCTGAAAATACGTTAGATGAATAAAATAACTTGCTCGTAACTAAACCACAAGACACAGGCATTTTAAAATATTATTTATTTAATAAAAGTGCTATTAAATTGGGATTTATACAAACAGTTTTTTCACAATAAGTTCAAAGATCCTTGATCTAATCAAGAACCTACTTGATAAGCTATATTTATTTATCGGGGGTTGTAAGCACCTTGCTTGCGCCACCGGATTCGTATCTACTCCGATATAGGTGATTCTGGTATTGATTTCAAACGATCTAAACTGTGATAGTATTGATGATGTTAATCATCACTTATTCTTTAAGTACGTACGTAAGTGTTTCTTTGTCAATTTACCGCCAGCTTCCTTTAATTGAAAGTCACCATCGTTTAGTCTTCATTACAATGCATAGTTCCGATATTAAGTTTCAAGGTCCGCCCTCCATTGTTCATGGGTCACGTGCTCACAAGCATTGACTGTGTGCTCCATTGTATTTTATATTATTTGTGCGGCAACATGTGCATTTGTAAATATTTGGTTGATTAAATTTTCAGACGTATATCAGCTTGATGGACTGCCCGAAACTATGCATTGCTCTGCAGAGTATACGTTGACCATCGCGATTGTGCGATACTAACTCATAGGCGATACATTTTTATAAACATTAACATCTTCCCAACCACCACCACTACCTCTGCCACACCCCACCACACACTTTGTGATACTCCCTGAATATTCGTCTACTGAAAGAAGAAACTGATTTTTCAAGGGACACGTGGTAGGTCCACTCTCATACTCTGTTTTGAAGTGCATGTATTTATCAAGCATTACAATTAGAATCTCAATTTCTTAACCAAGTATATTTTTCACTGTAAACCTGCTTGCATATAATTACACTAAGGTAATAAAATTTTGAGTTTCCAAATGTTATTTTTTATTCTAACAAGTATATTAATTGTATAAGATAAAAAACAACAACATATGGAAAAGGTTTTGCGATTGGATGAACGGATCTTCTTTTATTAGAGGACTTATTGTCATATGAGGTCAGCATGCATTTGTTATTGTTCCCTCATAGCCAAAACGCCTAGGACGGCGTTCATATTTAGCACAGTGGTTTCCTAGAATGTGTAGATGACAAATACATTTTTCAAATCCAGGGTCTGACCCAGGGGTTCAAAGGTCAAGGTCAAAATATCAAATACGCAACACAGTATTTCTTAAAATTGAGAATGCTTTTAAATTATAATATAAATAAGTCAATACATGTTAGAATAGAAATAATGTTATACCTTCGCCTAATACAACACTGGTTGTCGGTCAGAAAAAAAAGAGTGTTTTATTAGACGACTCAACGCATTAGACGAAACAACGTTGTAATGAATTTCTTAACATTCTCTTACAGTAGTAATTAAAAAGTAAAATGAAGGCATCTAGCATTAGTTAGAACTAATATAATTATCTAATTTGATAAAGCATTCAGAAACAATAACAAAACTTACTACTTTCTTTCAGGACTTCAGCGTTCACTCTGTCCAGACTGTATAACATTGCTTCAAGCATCTGTATCCAATCTTGGTCGTTTATATCGTCCCCGCACTCACCATTTTGTCCGATATTGCGAATAGGAATCATCGCGCCGATGATAAAGTCTCCCGCTGTGTTCATAATGGTGTACCCTGACTTGCATAGTATAACTCCAGAATACAGAACTAATGTAAACACTACGAGCACACCCTTCTGGTATTCTGTTTGCTTCATCTTGTTTATTTAGTCATCAACACATTTTATTAAAAACTCCCAAGATGCTGTAAGAACCGGAAAGAAATAAGATTAAGAGGAATTTCGTTTTATCAATAATAATAATGATCCTGTTCTGTCAGCTGTGTGCGCTGTGTAATGAAAGATTGAGAACGGTTGCTGAATCCAAATTACATCCGATTAAGCTTAATTAATGTGGTGTATATATCCGGCAGTGTATCGGTTTGAAGTTCAGTCACAAAGCCGGATATAGGATTTTTCGAAATGGGTAGGTGTAATTTTTCGAAAAGGAAAAATAATAAATATTGTTGTTTTATTCAAAATCTCATGGGGGCGTACGGAACCCCTGCACCCACCCACTCTAAATCCGCAAGTGTCTCATCACGCTATCCTCGCATAGTCTTACATTACCATTGAACAATTGAACATAATAACTCAACAAATGATTTAAATGATTCTAATCAGTGCTGTCATATGTTTAAAATTTCAAAAATAAATCATTATTTAAGTACTTAATTTATGTTGTAATAACCAATTTTATAAACGAACATGAAAAAGAAGAAGAAGAAATTTTATTGACTTAAACTGTTATATAGTTTTTTATCATATAAACATACATTTTACAAATATAATTTGACCACAATAGCAAGATTAGTACAGGTTCATTAATTTATGAATTAATATGAAAAAAAGAAGAAGAAAAGGAGATATATCATGGAGAAAAAATAAATATATATATAGGAATCAAAATCTAATACGGTACAATAGAACAATTGTATTAAAGTGAGGATGAACGAGATTATAAGTTATTTATCATGTTACGTCTTAAAGAGAAAGCTTCTGAGATGTATTTGCTAAAATTGATAACATATTTTTTGTTTGTTGACTGAAGGAGAGCAATGAATTTAAACATACTAGGCCTATGGCTATAATATCGTTTTATATATTTACTTCTGATTGTATTATAAATAGGACATATTAACGCAAAATGAAACTCGTCCTCTATATCATTAGTGTTACATATTTGACATATCCGTTCATGTCTTTCTAACCTTTCACGAGAATACCTCCCTGTCTCGATCCTTAAACTATGAGAGGACAAGCGTAATCTGGTTACCACACTAAGATCGCGCCTGGTATGCAATACATCTAGATAATTATCATATTCAAAATGGTGTTTAACAGATTTGTAAAGAGTTAGCATGTAAGTTATAATACCTAACTTTAGTATCAATTATAGTGCCAAAATAAGTAACTTTAGGATAATACTTTTCGCTTGTGCGATGACTGGACAAGGTCGTGGGACTCTATGATTGCATCTTATGAAACCCGGACAAAGTGAGATAGGTCCATAAACTTTCTTCCAAGTTTTTTTAGTCGTACCGTAGATTGATTTTCTATTCGGCTGCAACTGCTATTGTTGTTCGGTACTATTTTGGATACATCCGGGGGTATTTTCTAGTAAGGTCAGTAGTGGGTGATTTTCATGAAATAACTATTCATGAAGAACCTTACAGCTACAACTAAGTAATTTGTATAGATTCTTTGTACTATTGTTTTCATAAATCACACCGGTTGCGCATGCGCAGTAGAGGTCTGTAATCGAAAGTAGTCGGCCATATTTTTGGGTGGGATTTTGAGAAATAGGTGATTTGACGTGATGTGTGTATATAGTATTGTGTTAGTGTTGTTGTTGCGGATGTATTTTAATTTAGTTTGGAGGCAGGTACTCTGGCAGTTAGGTCACTGTAAATATCACATCCTCTTGAGGGTGCCAGTGGATATTATCAATCCGAGAATGTAATATCCACTGGCACACTCAAGAAGATGTGATATTTATTTTATTATACCGAACAAATACTCCTATGGGAAATCGCGTTAATAAGTATTTTTGAACATATTTATCCGACAATGAAGAAAAAATTGTTGTTGTTGTTGAAGAATCTATTTTTAGAACTGAGCTTTTCAAAAAACTGGCGGGATGATATGCTTTGACGCGTTGAGGGTGAAATATCAACCCGACAGGGTATGGGGATTTTACATGGAGTGTTTACAGTGAGATATAATAATATAATTTGGTGGTGAACAATGAAGTGTCAAGTCTGGGTTCGGGCAACTGGATTATAAATAGGGCTAGTTGGGTGAATAAACACATTTTTATTTAGTAAATTATATGGAACTGATTGGTTATTTTTGAAACGATCGTGTATGTATATATAGTAGATCTGGGCTCCGTTTTATAAAACAACTTATAATTATGCCCATTTTGATCGTAAATCATTTTCTTAAATGCCTCGCTAAATTACGCTTTTCAAATAAACGCGATTTCATTTCATTTTTTTACTCAAGGGGATATTTCTGTACTACGTTCACACATAATTGTTTACATTGAATGCTTTGGTGAACAAAGTGAACGATTTTAAAATACAAGACTTATCGTAAGATGTTTAATAAAACAGGGCACTGGTTCTTATATTGTTTATTTATTCTTTATAGTTTCAATCTCTAGCAAGAGTTGTCGTTCCTTGCACACTATTATTGTTTTCGTTTTTTGATACGATTGCGCATGTTTGGAGATAGCGTGGCGCCATTTTGTGAAGTCTTGTTCAAAGGGAGTCCAAAACGTTTGATCGACATACTATTCAATCCTATATTTTAGAAAGGGCCTCAATGCCTGTACACTTGCTATCGGGGCCTCTGACCGAGGTTGTCCGGCACATTCAGTCTCAGTAATACACACTGTTTTGGCCGTTTTTCGCACCGTGTCGATAGCGTATACACGCTAAAACCTACTTATCCGTGGAGCGGATGTTTCAATATTGCTATCTGACTATATGTCTATTCCTGGTATCGCGTAAACAAACCACAAATCTGAAAAAAAAAAAAACAGTATAGGAAAATCACTGTCTGTTGTCATTCAACATGCCTGAAGTTGTAAATGAGAATGTCAAAATCCAATTTCCGGGAGAGTATGCCCCAGGACCTCACTAACGCTCAATAATTCAATTATGCCTACACATGATTTCAGACACAGTTTCGCCCCTGCAATTGTTCTATTGTCTTTTCCATTACTGGACGGCATTACAGTATCGCCGGCTTCTAATAAATATTTACATTTCTACTGCACATGCCTGCAATAAACTAGTGTGGCTTGTTGTGCCTCAATTCCCAGTGAAAAACATTTGCGTTTTTGGGCGGAGCTAAAAAACAAACAAGGTGCAGTTCATAAGTTGCTATAAACAAGATGGCCAAATGGCCCTAAATCGCTCACACGATAATCTTTGCAAAGATGAAACAAGAGATCCAGGGGCCTCAAAGCGATCACCCGAGTGCAATGGTTTGACATGGATCAACTATGTAAAACATGTGACCCATGTGGCCAGGCCATTTACGACCTCAGGGTCAACATTTGTACAAACCATGACGCAATTCTACATGCAAAAGTTATATTTCTTTGAGTTTTGGAGAATAATAATAAAGTTTTAAACAGCTTTTTAACTAAATCAAGCGCAATAACTAAAGAATCTGGTAAACTTTGGTAAAGATCAGATGAAAAATGAAGGCCCTACCGTATTAACGAGGCAAAATATAGCATTTTTAACTAAATCAAGAGCCATAACTCCTCTGTTACTGGTCCGACTGGTCCAACATAGCGCTAAAAAAAAATCAAAAAAAAAAAAAATCAAAAAAAATCAATAAATAAAAAAAATAAAAAAATAAAAAAAATAAAAATAGAAATAATATAAAAAAGAAAGTAATAAAATCTGGTAAAGTTTGCCATGATCAGATGCAAAATGAAGGCCCTATCGTATGACGAGGCAAATTATAGCATTTTTACTGGTTAGATCTGGCTGGTTTTCGAACTTGACCAAGCTTTCATAGACATTAACAATCTGATAAAGTTTGGTGAAGATCGGAAGAAAAATGACGGCCCTATCGTCTTAACGAGGCAAAATATATCATTTTAAACTAAATCAAGGGCCATAACTCCGCTGTTACTGGACCGATATAAATGGTTTTCGTAATTGTTCGAGCTTTCAACGACATTAACCTTCTGATAAAGTTTGATAAAAATCGGATGAACAAAGAAGCCCCTATCGTCTTAACGAGGCAAAATAAAGCATTTTTAACTAAATCAAGGGCCATAACTACGCTGTTACTAGTCTGATATGGCTGATTTTCGAACTTGTCCGAGCTTCCATTGATATTAACAATCTGATAAAGTTTTGTAAAGATCGGATGAACAATGAAGCCCCTATCGTCTTAACGAGGCAAACTATAGCATTTTTAACTAAATCAAAGGCCATAACTCCGCTGTTACTGGTCCGATATGGCTGGTTATTAAACTTGTTCAAGCTTTAAACGACATTGACAATCTGATAAAGATTGGTAAATATCGGATGAACAATGAAGCCCCTATCGTCTTAACGATTCAAAATATAGCATTTTTTAACTAAATCAAGGGCCATAACTCCGCTGTTACCAGTCCGATATGGCTGGTTTTCAAACTTGGCCGAGCTTTCATTGATATTAACAATGTGGTAAAGTTTGGTAAAGATAGAATGAAAAACGAAGGCCCTATCGTCTTAACGAGGCAAAATACAGCAATATAGCATTTTTAACTAAATCAAGGACCATAACTTCGCTGTTACTGGTCCGATCTGGCTGGTTTTCGAACTTGTCCGAGCTTTCATTGATATTAAAAATATGGTAAAGTTTGGTAAAGATAGGGTGAAAAATGAAGACCCTATCGTCTTAACGAAGCAAAATATAGCAATATAGAATTTTTAACTAAATCAAGGTCCATAACTCCGCTGTCCGATCTGGCTGGTTTTCGAACTCTTCCGAGCTTTCGTTGATATTAACAACCTGTTAAAGTTAGGTAAATATCAGATGAAAAATGAAGGCCCTATCGTCTTAACGAGACAAAAGTTAACGACGGACGACGGACCATAAGCTCTGCTGGCCTTCGGTAAATGCAGCGTATAATCGATAAACTTACCTGGACGACAAGTGTTTTCAGTTGAATACACAGTTTGTACTGCCGTGTCATATCCCCGTCATATATAAAGCCCTGTGTTTAGCAAGGGAATTTATACTGAACTTTTCTGGAATATAAAACTGCAGGACTATATCCCACCTTCCTATATTTTCCTTCTGTTGGCATGCCAACCCGAGTTCTGGGTTGATTGCCAGATTTTGAATAACATTGAGAGATAGCCACCCAAAAATCGTTCCTGTGGAGTATTATGCAATTTCGCCCAGTTGTTTCAGAGATGTTGTTTAAATGTTTACGATGGCGATGGAAGACAACAGCGACGGACGAAGTCTGACGACGGACAAAATAGTCTATCTATCTTAAGTTTTTGTTTTGGCACGCCTTGTTGCACTAGGCATTTTGGCGTGCTTTTCTTATGTTGATTATACATTCTATATTTCATAATTAGTTTATACATAGGGGATTTATTTATTTATTCGTATTCGTTACTAGGCGGAAAGAGCTAAGCAGACGTAAGTATTGTCTATGGCGGATTACTGTATGTATATTTACTATTATAGTTGTTTCTATTATATTAGGCCAGGGACACCAATGAGCTTCGTAGTTATATTACTTATTAAATTGCTGTCAACAATTGTCACCAAACAATGAATTTTGATGTCCGCTATGTATAATGAACCAAAGTCGGAATTGTGGCGAGCGAGCTATTATAATAAAATATATCCCACATCTCTAGAAGTTTAAAAATATTCGGTGTGTTATTTACATATATACATTGTCCATGTTATGTCTGATCGTTGCTCCCGTTGTATAATTAATGTTTCTCAATAAAATATATCATATTTATTAAAAATAATAAAAAAATAATAAAAATACCCAAAGCCGTGTGTCGGGCACAACTCATCAGCATTCAAGTCCTCTCTCTATGAGAGATACCTTGGTCTGAGGAGGGTTGCTCGTCCATACAAAACCACGAGGAGGTCACACTGGGGAGGGCAACGGTCAAAGGAATACATAGACATTATGTGAGATATTGGAGCGAAACATAATTTGTATATACAAGGGATAAATCACAAATTGAGTAATGTATCTAAATATTGAAGGTTATTGTATATGAACATAAGTAGATTCTGTCTGTAAAAACATGTCAGGTAATTCCTATCAAAGGTCAACTAGACATTATATATATAAAAGTATGTGATTGGTCCTGGACCGTTGTGCCTGCGTTGTCATCTGACTCAAAAATCGCCCCAACGCGTCCACCGGATCAGTCCCATATCATAACTGTATTAATTAAGTAGTTTATAATAATCATATGAAGAATAACGTACGTCTCTGTGTTGACTACCACCCAGAGAGCCAGTACAACGACCGTCTGACCAGGTGGCAGTCAGTACTGAGTATGACCCAAATTTAGTCTACTATATAAGTAGACTATGTTATTCATACGAAGTTTATATATTATGTTGTTACTCTAATAGAAAGGGTTTACAATTTAGTACAATTATACTGAACGAACGAATTTAAATCAAACCATCAGTGATTTCGAGCCCAGCAGACAAAACATACAAGCTAATCCATTGGGCCGTTCAACATTATAGTTTTAGTCTAAATCTAAAGGTTTATGCACTTATATTACTATTAGGATAGGGACCATGTCAGTTAAATCCTATCAATAGTCAGCTAAACATGTATAATAATCACTTCCTTGGCGCCGTGAGGTAGGGCAGTCCCCACACTCACTTAGTCGTGGCGCATTATATAAATAAGAGTATGTGATTGATCCTGGACCGTTGTGCCTGACATCAGACTCAAAAATCGCCCCAACGCGTCCACCGGATCAGTCCCATATCCTATCTGTATCAAGTGTTCAATTGTAACTCGGCCACTTATATAAGGGGGTTTGGGTGGTATATATTTAATCACAAGCAGATTAACTGTCTTTTTCTGATGATGATTATACACAGGATATTGCCATTACAACGTGAATATATATGAAAGTATGGACAATATAGTCATAAATGCGTAAATAAGTTAGATTTTTTTTTCGAAATGGGTGGCCTTAACTTAATCACTAAGGGCTCTGAAAGTCAATTGCCTATGTTTTTTCTGTGGGTCGAGTAGATTATTTAGATTAAAAGGGATAGCGCTTTGTTGTAATTTTAACTTTAAGCCTTCCCTTTTTATATCGAGCTGACTGCATTCAAGTAAAAAATGTTCAGTGGTGTATGGGACACACCAGGAAGTACAATTTTTATCAAGATCTTTAATGATATGACTTCCTAAACTCGATGGTAATATGTTGTATCCCATTCTGAATCGTGTTACGGCTTTATTAAGGAGTTTATTATCAGAGAATAAGGCATGATTTCTGAAATTACAACTAAGTCTAGTAAACGTTTTAAATTTATTGGCTTGATTGGTTAAATAAGTGTTTAAGTTTTCCTTTATTTTTTTACGAATGCCAGAATAAACTTCTGAAGGTCCGAAGGAAATATCCTTATCGATAGCAGGGTGATCTAGCCCTGCCTTGCAGGCAAGGTCGGCCTTTTCATTGCCTGCGATATTTACGTGGGCTGGACACCATTGCAAGTTAACTATGAGATTTAGGATATTACATTCATTGAGTAGAATTAAAATGTTAGAAATAAGGTCTGGTCTAGACTTACTTGTCCTATCTTTAATTGAAGTAAGGCTAGAGAGGGAATCCGAGAAGATAACTGATTTGGGAGGTTTATTTTGGATGATCCATTTAAGGGACTTGATTATTGCGATCAGCTCTGCAGTAAAAATAGAGAGTCCATCAGAAATTCTATTTATTTTAATAATATTTTTCGAGGGGATAACGAAGGCAGATGCCACACGCTCTGTGACAGGATCCTTAGATCCGTCAGTGTAAATGTTTATATAGGAACTATATTTATTGTCAATATGTTCATTAAAAACTTGTTTAATAAGTAAAGGGTTGTCTTGCTTTTTAATAATGTTTGTAATGGAGATATCAACTTTTGGTAGGGCTAGAGTCCATGGTGGAATATCTCTAGGATTAAAGTCCGCTATATTTATATTGTCTATTTTATAATCCTGCGTTAAATTAAGTATTGTTGTGCCAAACGGTTTTGTTTTTTTGCGAAATTTATTTTTGCAGTGTGTTGTTTTAAAGATCTCATTAACAGGATTAAATAATTTTCTCGTTTGGGTCCTGTCCCAGAAACGCAGCATCTGCTCCTCTCTATGTAAATGTAGTTGGAGAACTCCAGACTCGTGTTCTAGTAAATGTTTAGGTGTTGTATTCAGCGCTCCCAGTGCTATCCTTAATGCCTTATTTTGGATTATATCTAATTGTTGAAGAAGAGACGGTGCAGCACATGAATAAACGTGGGATCCATAGTCAATTTTAGATCTTATCAGGGTTTTATATAAAATAATTAGCGATCTTCTATCCGAGCCAAAATCTGTTCCTTGTAGCATACCTAACAAATTTAGATCTTTTTCACATTTGGCTATAAGATTATATATATGTGTATTAAAAGTTAATCGACGGTCCCAGATGAGACCTAAAAATGTAACACTTTTATTGAATATAATTTTGGTATCTCCTAAATGTAAATCTAAAGAAACCCTGGAAGAGTTACCAAAAATCTTACCTACTGTTTTATTAGGAGAACGTTTAAAACCCCATTTATTAGCCCAATCCCAAATTAAATTAAGCCATTTTTGGGCTTTAATTTGTAGTTTATCAAGATTTTTCCCCTTAATCCAAGTGCTGCTATCGTCTGCAAATTGGCTAATTACCATTCCTGATTCTTTTATTATATCTGGCAAATCATTTATAAGTACATTAAAAAGAAGGAGATTATAGATCCTTGAGGGGTGGGGCTCTCAAGAGTCTCCTCATCCGAAAGGGAGTCACCAACTTTTACAGTAATTTTCCTGTCCTGAAGAAATGCCTTGATGAAGAAAAAACAATTACCTCTAATACCGAGGTCAAATAATTTAGAAAGGATTCCTATATTCCAGCAAGATCAAATGCTGCCGGTAAATCGAGAAAAATGGCTAAAACTGAATGGCCAATGTTTTTGGCAAAAATAATATCATGTTGAAGTCTTGCTAGTTGATCTTGGGTACTACGTCCCTTTCTGAGACCTGATTGAAATTTATTTATTAAGTTATTTGATTCTAAAAAGTGTTCTAGGCGGACTTTAACCATGCGTTAGGGTCTTTATTCGGTTTTAAAATGGGAATAACGCTGGCAAGTCTCCAGGAAGCAGGATATTTTTTGGAGGACCAAATATTATTATGAAGGGATAGCCAAATATTGAGGGTGGAGTCAGGCATGTTCTTAAATAAAATATATGATATTTTGTCCGGTCCCACAGCGGAATCTTTTCTGCTATTTATTGCATCTTTTAATTCGAAGAGAGAAAAAGGGGTATTAAGTAAATAGTTAGTGTCATCATCTTCTTCTATATCAGTTAGTTTTGTATTAAAATTGTTTTCAATTTATGTTGATAATCATTGGTATTTTTGCCGGACAAAATAGCGATAAAAACATAGGTTTTATAAAGATTTAGATAATTGACAACACAAAGGACTTCACGGTTTAGCATAAAATAATCGACTTCACGGATTAGCATAATTTAAGAATGCAATAATTCTTGCGAACTGGTTCTTTAACACAAAACACTTTCGCTTACCTAATGTGAAATATTATTGTGGAAGTGTTCGTGATAAAAAAGGGGTATATGCATGTATTTTGTTCATAATATGCGCAAAAAGAGATACACAGCATGTCAAATGATTTATTATTTGAAACTAAGGTTGTCTTCCCTGGGGGTTGGGGTTGGAGGAGGTGGGTGGTGGGGGGGGGGGGGGGTATTAGGGGGTCAGTTTTTTTTAATTTTGTGTCAAAAAAACATTTTGATGAAGGGATTACAGTGTATAATAATATGTTGTTCTCCTGTATGTGTGTGTGTGATGGTGGGTGGGGATGGCCTGAAAGGAAAAAGAAACGCATAATAGGTATTTCCGCTATATATTGTATACTGCTAATCGAATGGTACAGGGTAACATAAGGCCTGTCATTTTTGGAAAGAAGGTTTAAACAGCACCGAACACACAGATGTTTACTCCTTTAAAGTTTCTTTATCGACAGAATGCGCATTTGACTCAAGCAGGTGAGCAAACTTAGGCTTTGGAAATTTTAACATTTATGAATTTCGTGTAACAAAGTATACTTTGATTAAAAATGTCTACTACATGACAGAGTTGTCCTTTCTGTAATTAGCTGTAGCCCCTTTTTGTACAAACGACGTTGATATATATCTGGAATATTACGCGGAATTACGTGTATATAATAGTGTAGTATTGGACAATCTTTTGATTATGCGTTTCATTTTCCTTTAAGTATATATCGCAACACCTCTCACGCCTCCTAGCACTGGCTTAAGCGATATTCTACTTTAAAGCTTTAAGCAAAACGGTTGAAATTGTGTACATACTTTTCCACACAACATTCGAAAACGTAGCTTTACCGTAAAACTCTTTCTGAAAGGTAAGCAATAAAGCGTTCACAATCTGCTCATTCAATTCAGCACTGTTTGCCTTTTGAAAAAGCACACTCGTGACCATACATACAGTTCAGCTTTAAGCAAAACATTACATATATATCTCATAATGGCTAAATATAAAGACATTGTTTTTCTCTGTCATGGTAAAGTATCAAACATGGGGTAGCAGTGACCGTAGAACGTCTACGTACTTTTTCACACAACATTCAAAGGTCACCGCCGTGAACCCTGATTCACAGCTACCATAGTTGATAGCCACCACATTTTAATTAGATGGGCGGAGATAGGCGAAGTTTGAGAACGTGTAAGAAACACACTAGTGTGAATATTACTAAATACGTCGATCACACTTGTCCGGCAGATATCCAACTTGACCCGGATTTGAGGTCCATACAATTGTGCTCGGCTGATTCTGTATCTTCAGACCGTATACTTGCAGAATCTTAATGATGTCACGCTGTCACCATTGAGCATTTTTTTTTTTTTTGCGTTTTTAATTTTTCACTTTTTTTTGTATATGTTTTTATTTAAAGATGCCATCCTGTCATCATGGAATAGTCAAAATAATACCCCAATTAGGCTTTTCAGCCAGTTATACATAGCATTATAATTATGTTGATTTTAACTAGAAATCAGCTTTTTCCTCAAAAGTATAGCGTAACTGTAAAAAACACAAAAAAACTCGATCTTCCATTCAATGGAGGTAGTCATTCTCATAAGTATTTGCTCTTTGGCATAACATTAGAATATGTATCTATACCGTATACTCGTCATTTAACACATATTATGATCAATCTAAAGAAAATATATTTGTTCTCATATTACAGTAATATTACCATCATTACATCACCTAATACATACTCTGATTATGAGTCTATGGAAGCATAATTAATCTTCACCCGTTCGCAAGTAGATTATTATTCCACATTGAATATTCATTCGATATTAGCGCTCAAGCGCATGCTTCTGACGTAACGACTGACGTAGTGCATAAAATACACGTCTACGAACGGCAAGACGATTTTTTGATATGTGCCATCCTCCGACGTGCATACGCATTTGCCTTTTTTGTGTGTGGACCTTCCGCAGAGATTCTCTGCGCTAGACATAAACAGTCAATTTAAACTGATAAATATATAATTTATAAGTGTACAACTTACCTAAAGTGAAGAATGATCATATTTTATCCATTTCACACTAAAAGTTTAATCCAAATATTAATTTTTTCTATGTAATACGTTAGTTTAAAACTGCATGTATGTATTGTTTCGGTATTGTTTACCTTTCAAACGGCTTGCGTAATTGATCACGTGACTAAATCTGAATGATGCATCCGTTAAACACGGAATGTGTACGTGGAAGAATTTTACAAGTCTGAACGTAAATCGCTGTTTGTTGTAAACTTTAGAAATATATTTTCAAATAGTATAGTGTAATGTCTATGGTCTCGTTTCTTTTTGCAATAATGCACGGCAAATTAAGTAATTCTAATAAGGTCATGTTTAATAAAAGCCTTTCCGTTTGCAATAGTAGAAATGTAGTTTTTCTAAATGGAAACTAATATTAATATATAAATCTAGCAGTGTTAATTTACATTCAAATGAGTAATGTTATGTAAAAAATCGTGTGTTTTTTGTGGGCTTCTTTTTAAAGTTGCGAACGCCTCCTCCCCCACCCACCAATCACCCATAGAAACACACAAAGACGCAGCTCACACATTGTTTTGACTATATTGGCACCCATCGCCTGTCTGAATTTTCATAAAAAAAGATTTCCTTGAATCAAAGTATAAGTCGCTCAAAGGCATTATTTTTTCCTAGACACCGACATCTGGCTTGACACCGATAACAGCATGAGCAACAGGTGCACTTACACATTTTACATGACAAGGATGCAGATGGGGTTGATACTGGTATCTCCTTTGTGTCCATGCCCTTTGTAATCAATGTAGAAAAGACACATCTTTATTGTTGTCAAAGACGCGGAGGGTTTTCAAAAAAATTGACAAAAGAAGAGCTGTTGTTGCCAACTAGAATCATGAAATTAGACACTAAAATTATAATATCCGCGGATATATCGGTGACAAATGTCTACGAGCATGTGGAGAAAACAACACCAATTTAATAAAAAAGAAAAGAAAAAAGAATAATCATGTACGGCGCATCAAAACATGACAGGTTATATGGAACCTTACAGGAATGAACATGCCAGACTAAGCCCCCATTGACATCAAGATACAATATGGAGAATGGGCCTAGAACCTTCTAACCCACAGCACTGCAGAGTTGCTGCAAATTATATAGTAGAGACTATGGACAATGGAAAAAGTAGATATAAAAATCGAACAGAAAAATAAGTATTCAAGGGCAACAGTCAACCACAAATCAACACTTGCTGGTTGATAAAAAGTCAGATCCTCATTAATGAATACGCCCGTATTTCCTTGATTATGTCCAAGTCTCGTTTCATTCTGCTCACATATTTCACAATAATTGAGATAGATATGATCAAGCTCAGTTAGTTTAATAATTAAGAAGATCTAATATATAACTCAAGTAAAATGGTAAATACGTGTCAAGTCAAGTCAAGTAATATTTATTTACAAGTCGGTTATAATACAAAATTACACAAGCAGTGAGCTTTTAAACCCGACTAAAAAGTTGGTTTACATGTTCAAGTCAAGTGGGCTAAAAAAATAAATAAAGTCAGCATGATAAAACAACCAATATATGTCAGATAGCCTTTGAACATGAAAACGTTAAGTTTATATATAACACATACAATCAGTAAGAAAGCAATACATTTTAACTTATGTATCCATACAAAAACATTAAACATTGTTGTAGCATGGTCGGCGACATTTCCTTTGATGACTGCAAAGCATTAAATCGTTTAATTTAGGATAACTAAAGGGGTGTGGCTATACCGTACTACAACTACCAGATAGAGGAAATTTGAGTACGGTCACAGTGTTTCTATGTACACCATGCTACAAAAGATAGAGTCTATCTGTTGTTGTTGTTCTAAGGATTAGAGTGCCTCTACCATATGGGCCCCCGTGAAGAATCCCACGTTGACCCGGCATTATGTCTGCACTTTTCATCGTTGTGGTGTGTAGGTTGTATCTGTGTGATGTGATGACTGCGTGGGTTCTATTGTTGATGTGTTGATGGTTGTCGCTCTCGCTCTATGTTGTTTCGCTGCGGCGGTGATGTGCTGTCTGGAGTGGTGCTGGCCTACATCCGCTAGGTGGTGTTGTTGCCTACATCTGCTACTGGGCCGGGGTCCTGTCTTTGGGCCACCCCGCCTCTGCAACCTGCGTCCCCGGAGGCCTTAAGTTCTATAGGCACGCAGGTTGCTGACTCCGTTGCTCCATGTACCTCGCCAGGCTTTCCCCACGTTGGAGTCCTACCCGACGATTATAGGCACAATGTCTGGACTTTTATCTGTGTGTTGTTGTGTGATGTGATGATATGTCTACTTGAAGCAGTGAACTCAATGGTTTCTTTATAGTGCTGCCACACTGGAATACCACGCCGTAGTAGACATGATACCCCCACCCACCCAGTCACATTATTCTGACACTGGTCAATCAGTCGTAGCACTACCCATTATTTGCTCGTCAGGCAAGGGTTACAAGTGACTACTCCATTTTTAAAGTCTTTGGTTTAACTGTATATATGTATTTCAATTTAATATTGTTACATGTTCTTTATTTCTTGTTTCACATTTAGCATGAATTTTATTTTAATATTGACAACTGCTTAATATGACATTTATTACGCATTTTAACAATTATCTAAATTACAGATATGATCACGTGACTTTGTCAAGGTACATGTTTCGCATTTATGGGGCGGATCCGAAGGTATTGACTGGACATCGCTGTCACGTGATCTTTCTTAATTTGGGGAGAACTGATTTTTATTGAAGAGGGTTAGGGAGAGGATTTTGGGAGATGTAGTAAGAAACATGTAGAAAGGAAACAATAATTTAGCGCTTCGGTGCCGTGTACATGCATATATAATTTAGAGCCAGACATTTGCTGTGAATAGGTAGAACTGTACATTTATTGCATAACTAAAAGAAAGTTAACCGTACAATGGATCGAGTTGCGCTAATTCCCTTGGAAACGAACATTTGGAAAGATAAACGCAAAATAAAGGAACCTTTACGAAGTTCGTGAAAATGAAATGCAACGTTAACAACAACACACATAATTAGGATTAACAACTGAAATGGAACAGAATAACATAACGACACATTTTTTACTATAACATAAATATCGGCATGGAAGGATACTATCTGGCCAAAAATAGGTGAAACAATTATGACATGCTCGTTAATAAATGTCAATATTTAATTTTAGTATTATTCTAAGTTGAAAACGGATGAGCTAAATATGCCTATTGTAAGCTGTAAAAACACAAAAAAGTCAAGGTCACTCAATTGTCATTTACTTTCATTAGGCCAAACAAAATGAATACTCTGTTTCCGCTAACCCGACCGACCCTATTTTTTTCCGCCGACCCTACAGTTTTTTTCACCGTTTTTGCAATAAAAAATATGTTCGATCGTTTTTGCTCTTTTCTATTCCTTTCCGCATAATATAAATCTTTCCGGTAATTAGTCGTCCCGATGTAAATAAAGCGTGTGTCCTTTCGGTGACAATGTTTTTTGGAAAAATTCGTTGTCAGATCTGTTGAGTTTGTACCTAATTTTAAAGACATGGCAACAAGTTTACTGCTGGTTACGTTTGACAAATGCAGACATTTTTCTGGATTGGAAAAACTGTACCCAGTTAAGAATTCAAGCAGAATAATTGACATTTTTTCGGAATATCACGGTGTGCAACCCAGCGAAAATTTCGAGAAATCTGGCCCTACTTTCACTGTTTCTGGTTCCACTCATGTAAAGCTGTTAACACGAAAAGTCATTAAATTTAGTCAGACAAACCATCTGACAGTGTTCTCCAAGGCTATTTCTCCGGGTGTTTTACCCACATGAAAAGTTCTATGGACGGGCATGCAAAGAAGGAAGCATATTTGTAGATTTGGAAAATCTCTGAAATGTGAGCTTCAAAAATGTCAGAGTATTTAAACTGTTTTTACAACAACACAACAATCAAAATCTTAGAAATCTCGTTTAATACCATACACTATTTTAATATTGAAATTGTATTATGTTTTTGCTATGTACCCGACATCAATTTAAAAATACCATTGTTCTAATTAATTAAGGCTGGAGAGAACAGTCAAGTATTTACTGGATAGACAAGTTGATTTTGCTATATTAATTAAAGTCATAATAATCATCTTCAAACTTGCAGTTTGGTTAAAATGTAACACATGTATGCAGTTAGTCTTTTAAGTCTTGTTTAATACTCCAGTCTGGCCCCAATATCACGAAACAACTCAACTTTTCAACTCAGACTCAACTCAACTTGTCTTTGACATTACAATTCTGAGTTAATATTGTATTGGATCATTTTAATTTTGCTGGAAATCATTGTATATAGATCTTTTACTGATATTGTGAAAAGTTATTGTGAAAATCTACAGTTGCTTGGAAAACAATGAAGAAAATGTATTTGAGTCGGATCTGAAATATTCGAGACCATCTCAAATACATTTTATTAAATCTTGGTAAAATAAATTATATTTATACAGTAACAATTTGAGTACTTGAGTTAAAATATAACAACAAACTCTACTAATTTTCTATATATTAATGTAAAAGAATATCTATTATTTCGGTTACTATTTGATAAAGACATTTTGAGTCGAGTTAAAATCTCAACTTGAGTTTATTCGTGATACTGGGGCCTGATCTAGCTCATTTAATATTGAACTTGTTCTAGAGGTTTATATGGATTTTTTTTTAAATATTTTGATGTTTATTTAAGGGTGAAATAAAGAGACAACAAATCTTTTTTAAACTTGTTTATATTCATTTCTTCAATAATTATGTTTTAATACAACATATATTGAAGTACAATGATATTACGTAGAAAAAGTAACCTATAAAGTCCTACTATTTTATATCGCGTATAAAAAAAAAAAAAGAAAAAAAAGTTGTGCCTACCTACCTACCCTATTTTTTTTCAAGACGTTAGCGGAAACAAAGTATTCATTTTGTTTGGCCTTACCACCACGGACTCAGATTTTTTTTTTTTGATAGCTCTTTCCAGTTTTAGTTTTTCCTCATCTTATCGAAGCTAATGGTGAGAAATACGGAAGGAAGTAAACAATTATCCAAGAAAATGAAATTCTTACCTTTTAAAATTAACCCGCCTTGTGACGTTTATATCACGTGACAAAGCGAAAATCGTTCCGAATGAAAACTGACGACTTAAGGACCGTGACGGTCATAGGGCCGCGTACGTTAGCAGTCTACCCAGCAAATTGCAAGAATCTTGAAAAACTATGAAAATAAATAAATTATTTGGTGACACTCATTGTTTTCTCACTCATTTTTATATATAACGTTAAACTTTAAAAAAAAAGTTGAAAAAAAAAGACGTATACTGCGATAATTAAGTGAATGAACAGTTACTTTTGCCTGGGCTGATAATTAAAGGGACTGGTCTCGGACAGAAGTGTTCCAAACACTTGTCGTCGACTCATTCGGAATACATTAACGTTCACTTTAGCCGCCATGTTTTAGAATGTAGAATTTGATTTCGCTCCATGATTTATCGCGTTTTATGGTTGAAGACATTATAAACAACATGTTTAGTTGCAGCATAACGTAATTGTAAGTATCCTTTTCACGATCTGCGTAGGTTGTTCGTGTTTTAGCAAATTTTTAATTGCTTTTTTTAGTGTTTTGTTCTCAAAACAGGAAGATGGCCGACGTTCGTGCAGTCTTTTGTTTGTTTGTTTTATACGCCTTTCACGCTTTTTATATATGTGTCGATCTTTGTTTATCATACAAAACTTATGCACTTTGTGTTTGGTGTAGTTTTAAGTGGGTTATGACTTTGATTTCAACCAAAAACATTTTTTTTAACTAACGTATTTTTTTTCTCCTGGATTAGCATGTATATTTTATGGAAGGGTAAACTTTTTTCTCTCAATTAAACCGTACCTGTTGATGATTGCAAGTAATAACATACATATTGAAATTGTGGTTAGGGTAGTTTTTAAGTGGGTTATGATTTCGATTTTAGCAAAAACAATATTTTAACTTTGCCATTTTTTAAAAAAAAAATCTCGTGGATCAACATGTATATTTTATGGAAGGGTAAACTTTTTTTTCTCACTTACAAAGTACCTGCTTATGATTGCAAGTAATAACAGACATATTGAAATTGTGTTTAGGGTATTTTTTAAGTGGTGTATGACTGATTTGATAATCTTTTTTTAACTTTGCCATTTTGAAAAAAAAAAAAATCTTTGATCAACATGTATATTTTATGGAAGGGTAAAGAAATCTCTTTTGTGGAAGGGTAAACTTTTTCATATAAAGCCCTGCTTTTGCCAGTGAAGTAATTAGTTCAATTGGTGGGGGCATTTTCAGAAATCGTAAATTGTGTTGTTTTTCATTTAGATATTCATAAAATGGGTAGCAATAGTGTGTTAAAACAGATACATATGCAACTCTGGTGCCAGTGATTATTGTGATATCTACAATGATCAATAAAACAAGGTTATAGATGTGAGTCTGTCGTTTCATGTTTATGAATTACTTCCCTGAACACAATACGCCGTTTACAACATTATGGACGCAGTTCAACTCTGAGAAAAAAAGAAGTTTTTAATGAATACATCATGTTGTAAGTTTAGTAATTAACATGTTTATTATGTGTTTCTATTCAATACTACATTGATACGCACAATAATTCAGGTCCAGCATGATTGTATTGTCTCTTTCGCGCGTATAAATGTGTTGTGGATTCGCATCGAACATGTTTCGTACCCTTTTCGTAATACGTTAGGAGTATTTGTATTCTGTAAACCAGACACATATTAATGCTGATTAATGTCGAAACGTACTATGTAAAACGGCAAATATTCGTCTTTCAACATTTGCATACCAGATAAGGGCCTTTTTACCCTTCTTTGTAGAAGCAAAAAACGTCACTTTTTCTCCCAAAATAACCATAAAAATTTCCCATTCAAAATGTTGTTCGTCGTAAAATCATCTATTTATAACCGTATAGTTTTATTTTTAGTCGATGTTTTCTATTACAATGCGGGGTTTACATTTGAAATAACAGCGATCTAAACGAAATTGTATGAATCGCCTCGGTTTTCATCGTAGCATCGCTGTAGTCTAGATCATCTGCGACGCTTGCTTGTTTTCAAGGCAAACGTCTAGAATAGTTCTCTTAAACAAAGTTTGACATTTGTCGGGATTCTGGTATCGTTTCCGATTTGTATTAACCATTAAGCATCGAAAATGATCAAGACTAAGCACCGCTGGAGTTCATGCAATAGTCAGGGCCACAAATTAGCACTCGCGAGTAAAAAAATGATCTGGGCGACCAAAATTTAACTTTCACGTGCCCATGTGGCGACCAAAAATATTCAATAAAAAAAACGGAAAAAGGGTAATCATTGAACACAAACATTTAAGTTCGAGGATTTTACCTCGCATATTTTGCTTTGGTCCCGTACTTTTGGCTGAAATAAATAGACAACCCTGATAATAACGAAATAATAACGAAACAAATGTTTTTTTTATATTTTTCATATGTTCACTGAGTAAACAAGACCATGTTCGAGATGTTGCGATGTACGGTTTCCCACAAAACTGCATGTTACGGTACTTTGTGCTTCGAATATTAATGTTAAATTAGATGTGCATGAGTACAAGTACGGTAACATTTGCTGGTATAAAACAACATTAAAACAGGCATGGTAGTGTTTATTTTACACATGATCATAAATTCGTGTTAAATTTGAAGGGGAAATCATTAGGTTTCACTTCCGGTTTTATGATCTTCTAAAAACGCGGCGCTTTTGATTAATAAAATGCGGTGCTTTTAGAAATTATCAATAATAATTATATGGGCAGAGAATCATGTTGATAGAAAAGGTCTCATATGTTAATTTTAAAACTGTATGTTAACATAAAAATACTTATAACAAAATAAAACATTAATTTAATAATATCTAATCTTTTTTAATCTTGTATTACAATAATTTACATATTCTAGTTTTTAAACATATTTTATTTTACATCGATTGCGAAACAAGTTCTTGCAACTTAGATTAATCACTCTCGATGGCTTCCTGGGTAGAACCAGTACTAAGCAATGTGGATTAATTATCTTGCTCAAGGATAAATAACGTGGCCGCGACGGAGGATCGAACCCACGACCTCTCGATCATGAGTTCTGGCGATCATATTCTAGTTGTGATCATTTATAACAAAACTCATTAACAATACTATTTATAATTAAATAGATAACTTGGACTTATAATCCTTATTTTTCTGTCCGGCTCTACATGTTACAAAAATGAATTTTGAGTTTGACTCTTGCAAGTATAAACTAACTTCGTGTTGAGGAATGAAAGATTTGTTTTGTTTGATTTTTTCTTTGTTTGTTTAAAAATAAACAATTCTATTGATTAAAAATATCTTCATCAGCTCTAAAAGTTTTACAAAATGTCTTCCAAAGATAGGTAGCATTTAGTTAGTATACGTATATGTAAGTATACTTTAATGTAACCCTCTGAATAAAGTGACATGCGACACTCTGGGCTAATGATTCTGAAGCTGGGCCCCTAACTTTTGCAAGCAAGGGGCACAGCTGGCTCCTAGTCCAAAACAGTTAACCTGTGCCCCTGAATAGTCCTAGGTAGTTGGCAAATCCCGTCATTCTTCGGGATCATTATTCCACCTTGTGTTTGAAATGTTGGGAATGTGCGATTTTATGACTTTAAGACAATCATGATCAACTTAAAAATGTACGTTATCAAAAACAGATTGTTTATAGTTTCGCACTGAAAAAAAAAGATTCGTACAAGCAGCAAAATGATAACAAATTACTTAAAGAAGGCAAACTAATGCAACACCAGATAGTGAACTGAAAGCAACATAAAAAAAAGTTAAAATTTAAAAAGTTCAGAAATCATAAATTAAAATGAATAAAAATTACTGTTTCCCTCTACTTTTTTCCTCTTCTTTAAATGTTTGTTGAAGTAAATGTATACATAAGAAAGGTAGATATAACCTTTTTACTAACATTTATTGCGACTATTTTACCCCAAAACTTGAAAATCGCGCCTTTTTTTCACCACAAAAAAGACTAGGGCCCCTTCCCAATTTCTGAAAAAAAGCCCTGCAGATGTTAATTCTCTCTTTTTTTTCACCAATTGCACGACACCGTTCTTGTACATTTCAGTTTTTACCGGCAAATAAAATGGATCACGGTTTGATTATACTCTCTACCACCCAATAAAATGGATCACGGTTTGATTAAACTCCCTACCACCCCACAAGACAGAATATTTCTAAATAATTTGTGCATTTCTCTTTATTGTGGAACTGGCACTACCATACTATACATTTTGCATTGGAAATACAGTGTTGAAGTCTCACTTTTTTCAGATACTGTGTGGTCATAGAAATAAGGATTTCAAAATATAAAAACTTTCATGATTATTTCTTCTCAAGATATTGTTCATAGATGAATGGACTTATAATAGTTATTTTCTTTCAGAATAAAACAAGCACACTGACTGTTTAGACGCATACGGAATGAAGTTGTTAAAAGGTAATATTTTTTCCTAACCTGTTACCTTATTTACAAATAACTTACAGCAATTCACTTATTATAATGCAATATAAGGAAATATTCAGAAATTGTTCTCACCCATGTACACATTTTGAAAAAAAATGTTTTTCTTCCCCCCCCCCCCCCCCCCCCCCCCCTCCCCCCCCCCCCCCCCCCCCCCCCCCCCCCCCCACACACCCAATCCAAGCGGACTGCGTCCCTTTAATGCACTTTTAATGGGATTCCACAGGAGGGGACGTAAACCTTTAATCATATAACTGATTGACAGTGCATTGGTAATTTGGTATTGTAGCGTGAAAATGTAGGTGTATGGCCAGGCGCGTAGCTGCCTATACGCGAGTACGAGGCTGAATACACATGATTCTGACAAAAGCACCTCAGAATGCACCAGATTGCACCATTGTTTTCAAATTTTCCGGGGTGGGGGGGGGGGGGCATGCCCCCGACCCTCCTTAGCACGATTATGAATCTACATGAATAGAGGGCTAGCTACGCCCTGATGGCAAGACATATAAAAAGATCGGACAGGGAAAGTAGCATTCAAGGAAGACAGTAAACCCACAAAACACAGAAACAAACACGCAAACAGACAAACAAGAAGGCAAAAGCAATAATAAATGCAAACGACATCACAAACACAAAAAGGGTTGACAATAGGGCTACCGCCTTGGAACGGTCAGTGGCAAAGTAGGCCACTGGGGGTTTAAAACCGGTTCTAGGGTGCACTAAACCTCACACTTACCCTACCGTCAACCCATTAAAACAGGACAGTGTAAATAAAGAAATCCCCGCCATGATTTAATCTCTAACCGTCTGTAAAAAAAACACAACGAAAGTTACCGTTACGCTGGTAACAGTAATTTAAATAACAACTTAACAATTTCGTTCAAATCACATATTTAGTATTAATCTGCGAAAAACACGTTTACCATGCGTACCAATTTGCACAAAATGATTTGGAAAAACACAAAGAAAATACCCACGCCGTTTCACCGCGGAGTAGGTCCAACAGGTTTTCCGTCCATAATATACTCTGTAAAAAAAGTTTTGGACCAAGGCAGTGTTCGAACCCGTACAATGATCGTTAAACCATGACATTCGACCATAACCATTATTATCT